>JAABKJ010075445.1:69603526-69775469 GCA_011634705.1 Andricus grossulariae | reverse complement strand
AAAAAAACTTTTTTCATAATTATAAAAATCTAGGACCAGGGCCGCGTTTCTTAGTGTTTTTTATTTATTATCCCAAATTTTCAACTCGATGTGGCTATTCATGTGAAAATAAGTTGACAAAAAAAAAAGTGTCGGTAAGGTAGGAAGCCGGTCACATGACCCACTCGTCACATGGCCTTAAAATTTATTTATTCCAGTTGAACATTCATCATTTCATTTAAATTTCATCACTGTCGCTGAATTTTTTTTGGTGGAAAATTATTTTTTTCAACTGAAAATTTAACTGTTTCACTTTTGGTTGAAAAATTATCGTTTAGATTTGAAAATTCAACTATTCGTAGAAAATTCAAATATTTCAGTTGAATATTCATTATTTTAGCAGAAAAATCGTCTTTTTGATTAAAAATAAAACTATTTGGTTTAAAGTTAAACTCTTTTCTTAAAAATTTATCTTTTTGGTTTAAAATTTATTTATTTCAGTTGAAGATTTATCATTTAACTTAAATTTCATCACTTTGGTTGAATTTTTGTTGGTGGAAAATTATTTTTTTTAACTGATAACTTAACTAATTTTCTACCAAAAAAGAATAATTTTTAACAAAATACATGAATTTTCAACCAAATATTTTAATTTTTAATGGAATGTTAAACCTAATAGTTGAATTTTCAACCAAAAGGGTGAGTTATTCGCCAAAAACAGGAATTTTCTACAAAAAAAATAAATTTTCAACGGAATAGTTAAATTTTCAAACAAAAAGATTAAATATCTATAAAAAAAAAATTCGACGAAAAAAGGAATAGTTAATTTTGAGTTGAAAAAGTTTATTTTAAATTAAAAAAAAACTATTTTTCGAACAAAGAAGTGAAATTTCAATATTTAAAATTAAAAAGATGAATTTTCTACCAAACAAGAATAATTTTTAACAAAAGATATGAATTTTCAACCAAAAAGGTTAATTTTCTATTAAAAAAAAAAAAATTGTTCAACAAAATAGATGAATTAAAAAAAATAGAATATTTTAATTTTTAGATAGACAAATAAGTTTTTATGCAAATAAAATAAATTTTCAACGAAATAGTTAAATTTTCAACAACAAAAAATGAATTTTCTATCAAAAATATAAATATCTATATACAGAAATGGAATAATTAATTTTTTTATTTAAAAAATTAATTTTCCTACCAACAAAAAGAGAGAAATTTTTAACTAAAAAAGATTAATTTTCAACCAAAAATATAATACTTTACTTTTTAGTTAGAGAAATAAGTTTTTAAGCAAATAAAATAAATTTCAACGAAATAGTTAAATTTTCAACCAAACATATGAATTTTCTACTAAAAAGATCAAATGTCTATCAAACAAAACAAAATTTCGACAAGAAATTTACTTAAATTTTCAATGAAAAAAACTATTTTTCAAACAAAGAAATCAAATTTCAATATTTTCAATTAAAAAGATTAATTTTCTACCAAAAAAGAATAATTTTTAACAAAAGATATGAATTTTTAACCAAAAAGGTGAATTTTACTACTGAAGAAAAAAAAAAAAAATTTCCAACAAAGTAGATGAATTTTCAACCAAAAATAGAATATTTTAATTTTTAGTTAGACAAATCAATTTTTATGCAAATAAAATAAATTTTCAAGGAATTAGTTAAATTTTCAACGAAACAAATGAATTTCCTATCAAAAATATTAATATCTATGTAAAAAAATGGAATAGTTAATTTTTTATTTTAAAAAATTAATTTTTCTACCAAACAGACAGATTTTTAACTAAAAAAGATTAATTTTCAACAAAAAATATAATACTTTACTTTTTAGTCAGAGTAGTAAGTTTTCAAGCAAACAAATAAATAATGTCTATCAAACAAAACAGAATTTCGACAAAAAATGTAGTTTAATTTTTAATAAAAAAAATTGATTTTCAAACAAAAAAAATTGTCAAACAATGAAATAAATTTTCAACCAAACAGACTATCTACCAAAAAAAAAATAATTTTCAACAAATTGTATGAATTTTCAACCAAATATTTCAATTTTTAATGGAATTTTCAACCTAATAGTTGAATTTTCAACCAAAAAGATTAATATTCTACCAAAAAAGACAATTTTTCAACAAAATAGATGAATTTTCAAATAAAAAAGATCAATTTTCAACAAAAAATAGAATAGATTAATTTTCAGTTAGAGAAATGAGTTTTTAAGCAAATAAAATAAATTTTCAACCAAACAAATTAATTTTCTATCAAAAAGATTAAATGTGTATCAAACAAAATTTCGGCAAAAAATGTAGTTAAAAAATTAATTTTTAATAAAAACATAATTTTCAACCAAAGAGAAATTAATTTTCAATACAAAAAAAACTAATTTTCTACCAAAAAAAGAATAATTTTGAACAAAATACATGAATTTTTAACCAAATATTTTTATTTTTAATAGAATTTTAAACTTGTTAGATTAATTTTCAACTAAAAAAGATAAATTTTTCAACAAAAAATGGAATATTATAATTTTAAGTTAGAGAATTAGGTTTTTAAACGAATAAAATAAATTTTTAAACAAAAAGATTTAGTATCTATAAAAAAAATTCGACGAAAAATGGAATAGTTAGTTTTGAGTTGAAAAACTTAATTTTCAATTTAAAAAAAAACTATTTATGCAAATAAAATAAATTTTCAAACGTAATAGTTAATTTTTCAACCAAACAAATGAATTTTCTATAAAAAATATAAATATCTATATACAAAAATGGAATAATCAATTTTTTAATTTAAAAAATTTTAATAAAAATTTTAATTAATTAAAATTAATTTTAAAATTAATTTTCCTACCAACAAAAAGAGATAAAATTTTAACTAAAAAAGATTAATTTTCAACAAAAAATATAATATTTTACTTTTTAGTTATAAAAATATGTTTTTAAGCAAATAAAATAAATTCTCAACGAAATAGTTAAATTTTCAATGGATAATTTTTAATGGAATTTTCAACCAAAAAGATTAATATTCTACCAAAAAAATACAATTTTTCACCAAATAGATGAATTTTCAAATAAAAAAGATCAATTTTCATCGAAAAATAGAATAGATTAATTTTTAGTCAGAGAAATAAGTTTTTAAGCAAATAAAATCAATTTTCAACCAAATAAATGAATTTTCTATCAAAAAGATTAAATGTCTATCATAAAAAAAATTTCGACAAAAAATTTAATTATATTTTTAGTTAAAAAAATTGATTTTCAATAAAAAAAAACTACTTTTCAAACAAAGAAATGAAATTTCAATATTTTCAATTAAAAATATTAATTTTCTACCAAAAAAGAATAATTTTCAACAAAAGATATGAATTTTCAACCAAAATTACCGACGAAATCAAGAAAACACAATTATCGATTGACCTCATTGTGCAATTAAACATTATTTAACAATAAGCGATTGTTAAATTTTTCATGATTTTCTAGGCATCGCCAGAGTATGTTAAATATGTCCTGCAAATATGAACTCATTTCAATGATATCAGGCCGAGTTTGAACGATTTAAGTTTTAAAACTTAATTAAATCAGGGAGCAACTTTTTTTTCTCAATATTTCGTTTTTATTATTAAAAATAAAGGTTTGCCAAAAAAATTACAATAGGAAAAAGTTTCATATCCTTATTCTCTACAATTCTACGTTTTCAAAAAATTGATTTTTCGATTTTGAAAATTTTCTTTTTTTGAGACGATCGGATAATACTTGTACGCGTTTTCGAGCGTCGGTCTGGTTATTGCATCCGGAGGCTCAATTAAATTAAACTTATTCATTAAAGTTCTCAAAACTAAATCGTTCAAATCCCTAAAAATCTTCGAAATCTCTTGAAATCCTGGGTGATTCAATAAAATTCTTTAAATCTTATAAAATTCCTTAAAATCCCTTAAAATCTTTGAAATCGCTAAAAATCCCTTAAAATTTAATTTCATTTACTGTTGAAATTTCTCTTGAAGTCCCTTGAAATCGCTTCAAATCGTTTCAAATCTTTCGTTTTTAAATCGAAAAAATCCATTTTAATAAGTAAAAATCATTTGAAATCCCTTGAATCTAAATTAAATTGAACTTATTTATTAAATTTCTCTTTAAAAACCCCCGTTTAAATACCTAGAAATCTTTGAAATCTCTAGGAATCCCTTGAAATTTTATTTGATTTTACTTATTTTCCAAATTTCTCGAAAAATCCGTCTAAATCTTTGTAAATCCTAAAAAATTCATTTAAATTGCATAAAATTTTTTCAATCTCTTGCAATCCTTTGAAATCCCTTAAAATCCCTAGAAAAATTTCCTTTGTAAATTCGTAAAAATTTATTGAAACAAGTAGAAATCATTTTAAATCCCTTGAATATTTAAATTAAATTAAACTTATTCATTAAAGTTCTCTAAAAAAAATAGTTCAAATCCCTAAAATTCTTCGAAATCTCTTGAAATTCTTGAAGACTCAACAAAATCCTTTAAATCTTGTAAAATTCCTTTAAATCCCTTAAAATCTTTAAAATCGCTAAGAATCCCTTAAAAATTCATTTTTTTTAAATTTCTCTTGAAATCCCTTGAAATCACTTGAAATCTTTTGCTTTGAAATATATAAAATCTATTATAATATTAGAAATCATTTGAAATCCCTTGAATCTAAATTAAATTGAACTTATTCATTAAATTTCTCTATAAAACCCGCGTTTAAAAAACTAGAAATCTTTGCAATCGCTAGAAATCCTTCGGAATTTTATTTGATTTAACTTATTTTCCAAATTTCTCGAAAAATCCCTTGAAATTTTTGGAAATCCTACAAAATTCATTTAAATCGCTTGAAATTTTTTAAATCGAATGAAATCCTTTGAAAATCCCCAAAAACCTTCGAAATCTCATGAAATCCTTGGAGATTCCACAAAATCCATTAAATCTTGTAAAATTCCTTAAAATTCCTTAAAATCTTTGAAATCGCTAAAAATCCCTTAAGATTTTATTTCGTTTCATTTATTTTTCAATTTTCTTCCGAAATCCCTTGAAGTCGTTACAAATCTTTCATTTTTAAATCGAAAAAATCCATTTTAATAAGTAAAAATCATTTGAAATTCCTTGAATCTAAATTAAATTGAACTTATTCATTATATTTCCTTTTAAAAATCTGGTTTAAATCCCTAGAAATCTCTGCAATCGCTAGAAAACCCTCGAAATTTAATTTAATTTTACTTATTTTCCAAATTTCTCTAAAAATCCCTTGAAATCTTCGGAAATCCTACAAAGTTCATTTAAATAGCTTGAAATTTTTTAAATTTCTTGAAATCCTTTCAAATCCCTTAAAATCCTTTGAAAAATTTCCCTTGGAGATTCAATAAAATCTTTATTTTATTTATTTTCTAAACTTATCTAGAAATCACTTCAAATCTTTGGAAATCCTTCAAAATTCTTTGACATTCCGTACTTTTTTTTTAGGTCCTTTGGAATCCCTGAAAGTTCCCGGAAATTCTTTAAAATTTTTGAGACCTTCTAAAATCCCTTAAAATATTCTGAAATTTTATTTGAAATGTTTGGAAATTCCATAAAATCCCATAATATTCGTTTAAATACATTCAAGTATTTGAAATATTTCAACTCTCTACAAATTTTGTAATTCGTTTATGGTTTTCCTAGTTTTTGCATCAATGCTTTCAATATTTGAACATTATATTCTTATGATTTTTCTAGAATCGTAAACAAATGATTAAAAATGCATTATAGGAAAGCCATTATAAAGTAATTAAATAAACTGAATTTGCAATAATAAAGGGAGAGGGGGAGGGGGTATAGATAGGGAGGGAGGGATACGAAGAGGGGATATGGAGAGGGAGAGTGATAGGGAAGGGATAGGGGAGGGAGGGGAAGAGGGGGAGGAGTATGGAGAGTGAAGGGTATGGGGATGGAGAGGGATAGGCATGGGTATGGAGATGAAGAGGGATAGGGAGAGGAAGGGGGTTTGGAGAGGGATAGGGATCGGGAGGGATAGGGGGAGAGAAATAGGGAGGGAGAGGGGTATGGAGGCGGAGAAGGAGGGGTATGAATATAGATAGGGAGGGGGTATGGAGATGGAGAGAATGGGGGTATGGAGATGGATGGAGATAGGGATGGGGAGGGATAGGGGGAGAGGTAGAGGGCAGATTCCGAAAGATTTCAGAAGATTTGAGAAAGATTCCAAAAGATTTAAAGGATTTTAAAAGATTTCACAAAGAGTTAAAGGATTTCAAAGATTTTCACAAAAAATTCAAAAATCACAAAAGATTTTACAAATATTTCAAACGATTTCAGAAAGATTTCAAAAGATTTCAAACGATCTCAAAGGTTTTTAAATTGTTCAAAGATTTCAAAAGACTTTACACAAATTTGAGAAAGATTGCAGAAAAATTTAAAAGATTTTCAAAATCCTTCGAAAGATTTCGAAAGATTTCAAAGGATTTCAGAAAATTTAAAAAAGATTTCAGAAGATTTCAAGGATATTTAAATATTCACAAAGACTTGAAGGATTTCAAAGATTTTACTAAGATTTCAAATATTTCAAAAGGCTTTACAAGATTTTGGAAGATTTCAAAGGATTTCAGAAGATTTAAGAAAGATTTCCAAAGATTTCAAGTATTTTAAAATATTTCAGAAAGTCTTAAGGGATTTCAAAGATTTTTCTAAGATTTCCAAAATTACACAAGATTTCAAAAGCGTTTGAAAGATTTCAGAAGATTTGAAATATTAAAAAAAAATGTTTAAGGATTTTCAAAGAATTCACAAAGAATGGAATGATTTAAAAAATTTCGCTAAGATTTCAAAGATTTGACCAAGATTTCAAATATTTCAGAAAAATTTCAAATATTTCATACATTTCAAAAGGTTTCAAAAGATTGTAGAAGATTTCAAAGATTTCAGAAAGACTTCGAATTATTTCAAACGATTTCAAATATTTGAAGATTGTTCAAAGATTTCAAAAGCCTTTACACAAATTTCAGAAAGATTGCAGAAAGATTTAAAAGATTTCAAAAGGCTTCAAAAGATTTTGGAAGATTTTAAAGGATTTCAGAAGATTTAGGAGAAATTTCAAAAGATTTCAAGGATTTTTAAATATTTCACAAAGATTTAAAGGATTTCAAAGATTTTACGAAAATTTCAAAAATTACAAAAGATTTCAAAACAATTTGAAAGATTTCAGAAGATTTTTAGTATTTCAGAAGATTAAAAAAATTAAACAAGATTTCAAAAGTGTTTGAAATATTTCACAAGATTAGAAGATTTCAAATATTTTAAATTTTTTTAAAGGATTTTCAGAGATTTCAAAAAGACTTAAATGATTTTAAATTTTTTTAAAGGATTTTCAATGATTTCTCAAAGACTTGAATGATTTTTAAGATTTCAAAGATTACAAAAAAATTAACGAAGATTTTAAATATTTCAGAAAGATTTCAAATATTTCAAAAGGTTTCAAAAGATTTTAGAAGATTTGAAAAGATTTCCGAAGACTATAGAAATATTCCAAAAGATTTCAAAAGGTTCTTAATGCTTTTGGAAGATTTCAAAAGATTTTAAAAAATTTCAGAAGATTTGCAATACTTTTTAAAATTTTGAAGGATTGTAAAATCATTAACAAAGACTTAAATGATTTTAAATATTTCAAAGATTTCAAAAGATTTAAGAAAAATTTCAAATACTCAAAACATTTTAAAAGGTTTCCAAAGATTTTGGAAGATTTCAAAGGATTTCAGAAGATTTAAGAAAGATTTCAAGGATTTTTAAATATTTCACAAAGACTTAAAGGATTTCAAAGATTTCAAAAATTACACAATATTTCAAAAGATTTTAAATATTTTAAATTTTTTAAAAAGATTTTCAAAGATTTCACAAAGTCTTAAATGATTTTAAAGATTTCACTAAGATTTCAAAGATTACAAAAAAATTGACCAAGAATTCAAATATTTCAAAAGGTTTCAAATGCTTTTAGAAGATTTCAAAAGATTTCAAAAAATTTCAGAAGATTTGAAATATTTTTAAAATTTTCAAGGATTTTAAAATAATTCATTTGATTTCACAAAATGTCAGAAGATTTGAAATATTAAAATTTTTTGTTAGGCATGTTAAAATAATTCACAAAGACTTAAATCATTTTAAATATTTCAGAAATTACAAAAGATTTTACCAAGATTTCAAATATTTCAAAAAATTTAAGAAAAATTTCAAATACTACAAACATTTCAAAATGTTTTAAAAAATTTTGCAAGATTTCAATGGATTTCAGAAGATTTAAGAAAGATTCCAAAAGATTTCAAGGATTTTAAAAAATTTCACAAGGACTTAAAGGATTTCAAAGATTTTCACAAGAAATTCAAAAATCACAAAAGATTTTACACAGATTTCCAAGATTTCGGAAAGATTTCAAACGATTTCAAAGATTTTAAGATTGTTCACAAAAAAATGTTAAAAGTTTCAAAAGGCTTCAAAAGATTTTGGAAGACTTCAAAGGATTTCAGAAGATTTGAGAAAGATTTCAAAAGATTTCAAGGATTTTTAAATATTTCACAAAGACTTAAAGGATTTCAAAGATTTCACTAAGATTTCAAAAATTACACAAGATTTCGAAATTGTTTGAAATATTTCAAAAGATTTCGAAGGATTTCAGAAGATTTGAGAAAGATTTTAAAATATTTCAAAAGATTTTAAGATTTCACAAAGATTTCAAAGGATTTCAAAGACTTTACTAAGGTTTCGAAAATTACACAAGATTTCAAAAGCGTTTGAAAGATTTCAGAACATTTTAAATATTTTAAAATTTTTTAAGGATTTTCAAAAATTTCACAAAGACTTAAATGATTTTAAATATTTCAAAGATTACACAAAATTTGACCAAGATTTCAAATATTTCAAAAGATTTTAGACAAATTTCAAATACACCAAATATTTCAAAAGGTTTCAAAGATTAGAATTGATTTTTTTTTCAATTTTGTAGACTAATTTTATATACCATCTTCACTATATTCCAATTCGAACAAAATAATTTTTATTCAATCGCAATAACTTTAAGTGAAAACAGAATTTAATAAGATGTCGAACAAGGTATATAAAACTTGACTTGACTCTTGATCTTCAAAATCATCAAAATTTAAAATTTTTTAATCATACATTTTCAAAATAAAGAGATTCAAATTGTTAATCTTCAAAATTGAACTACTTGAAAAACATTATACAAAATATATTCAAAATTTTATTATTTTCAACTTTAAACTTGCAAATATTTGTTTTAAACTTTTTAAATTATTGCTTTTTCAAAACGATTAAATTTTAACGGGAATTAAATTTTTTTAATCTTTTGAAAATTTCTTGAAGTCAAATTTCTTTAGTTGAATTTCTTAAAATCGTT
Source organism: Andricus grossulariae (assembly GCA_011634705.1). NCBI lineage: Eukaryota > Metazoa > Arthropoda > Insecta > Hymenoptera > Cynipidae > Andricus > Andricus grossulariae. The sequence goes on along the minus strand of JAABKJ010075445.1, from coordinate 69,766,074 downwards.
AAATTCGTTCGAAATTTGTCTAATTTTATTTTATTTGTTAAAATTTTTTTCGAATACTTGGATGTGCCCTAAAATATATGAGATTCTTTTATTTTTTGTCTTATACCTTGTAATTTTTATTTCATTTTTTTTTTCATCTTAAAAATCCCTCAAAATCTTGTCAAATACTAGAAATCTATTACAAATTTTTTGGAATCTTTAGAAATATTCTAAAGTCAATGACATTCGAAATTTGTCTAATTTTATTTTATCTCTTACAATTTTTTAGGAATCTTTTGATGTGCCCTAAAATATATGAATTTTTTTTAGTTTTTTCCTGATACCTTGAGATTTTTATTTTATTTTTTTCATATTTAAAATCCCTCTAAATCTTTTCAAATACTAGAAATCTATCAAAAAATTTTCGGACTCTTTTAAAGGATCCCAAAATCACATTCTTTAATGACATTCTTTAAAATCTTTGGAAATGCCTCGAAATATCTGATAATTATTTCACATCTTTAAAATCCATTAGAATTCCTCAATTTTTGTGAATAAATTATTTGATCGATATTAAAATATGAATAAATTTCTTGCAATCTTCTAAAATACCCTCAAATCTGTGAAATCCTTTGAAATTCCTTCAAAATTTTGAAATCTATTAAAAAATTCGTGAAAAGTCTTGAAATATCCTTAAACCTTAAAGGTGCTACAAAGTTCCTTTAAATCTTTCGCAATTCTTTAAAAGCGCATGAAATTTTATTGAATTCCTTAAAGTTAATTAAATCCTTGCCTTAAAATTCTTTAAACATATTGAAAATTTCTTGGAATCTTTTAAAATACCATGCGATCGTTCGAAAATTACGAAATTGTTCAATTTTCGGAAGTCTATTCAAAATTCGTTGGAATTTTTAAAATATACTAAGGTCTATCAAAATCTGTAAGCTCTTTGAAAATACCTTAAAATATTTTAAAATCTCTTCAAATAATACCTTAAAATGTTCAAAACTCTCTTCAACTATTCAATGTCCTTTGAAGTTCCTGAATTCTGGGAAATAAATTATTTGAAATCCATGAAAATATGGAATATTTTAAAATATCCTAAATTCTACAAAATCCTTGCAATCTTTCAAAATACTTTCAAATATATAAAATCCTTTAAAATCACTTTGGATGTTTGAAATCTATTGAAAATTCCTTTAAATCTTTTATAATATCCTAAAATATACAAAATTCTTTCAAATTTTTGGAAATACGTGTAAATATATGAAAATTTCCTCACCTTTTTGAAATTTCTTTAAATTTCTTCAATTTTTATAAATTAATTATTTGATATTGATTAAAATATGATCAAATCTTAGATTTGTTTAAATATCCTTGAACCTTGAAGATCCTACAAAATTCCTTCAAATCTTCCGAAATTCTTTCAAACCGCATGAAATTTTTTTGAATTTTTTCAAATTATTAAAATCCTTGAAAATTTCTTCAAATTCTTGAAGCATAATGAAAATTTGTTTGAATCTTTTGAAATACCTTGACATCTTGAAAATCCCTTAAATTGAAAATTCCTTGAAATCTCTTGAAATACTTAGAAATCTTTAGGATCCCTCGAAATTTGTATTTATTCTCGAAATCTATTGAAAATTCATTAAAATCTTCTAAAGTATCCTAAAAGCCATAAAACCCGTTCAAATCCCTTCAAGTTTTTTCCAATCTTCCGAAATTCTCTAAAACCGCATAAAATTTTGTTGAATTCCGTAAAAATATTAAAATCTTCGGAATTTTTTTCCAATTCGTAAAAAATATTGCAAATTTCTTTGGAATCTTTTAAAATACACTACAATATTTTAAGTCTTTTAAAATCCCTTCAATTAATTGAAAAATATTGACAATTCCTTGGATTTCTTTAAAATATCATAAAGTCTATTAAAATCTGTAAAATCTTTGGAAATACCTCAAAATATTGAAAAATCTCTTCAAATAATACTTTAAAATTTTTGAAACTCTCTTCAGATCTTCAAAGTCCTTTAAAATTCCTCAATTCTGGTGAATAAATTATTTGAAATCCATAAAAATATGACCAATTCCTTTGGAATATTTTTAAATTTCCTAAAATTTAAGAATCCAAAAAAAAAACCTTCGGATGTTTGAAATATATTAAAAAATTCCTTAAAATCTTTCAAATTATCCTAAAATATACAAAATTCTTTAAAATTTTTGAAATATCTCGAAATATATTAAAATTTCCTCACATCTTTGAAATTTCTTTAAATTCCTCTATTCGTGTAAATAAATTATTTGATATTTATTAAAATATTATAAAATATCTCAAAATTTTTTTAAATATCCTAAAATCTTTTCAATGCTTTAAAAATAGCTTGCGAAATAGAAATCTCTGTTGATTGTCGTAATTTGTATGTTTGCGATGATCATTTTTTAGAAAATGATTACGATAATAACCTTCAATAAAAACTCAATTTTAACGCGTTTTGCAGGATGTCACAAATACTAATACAATCTATAATTCAAAATTATGTGGAGATATCGACGTTGAAGGAATTTAGCGCTCAAATTCAAACATTGCAAATAATTGTAGCGAACAAACATCATAAAATAATTTTTTTCAAAAATACCCCGGATCTTCTTGTAAAGACACGCAATCGCGTGAAAAAGATTGAAATTCTAGTAAAGACTCAGAATCTACTAATAAATATTCAAATTGTACTCACGAATAAGATCCAATTTCGCTTGAAGAACTTATCCAATCGGAAGAAATATTAACAGGTAATTTGGAAACACAAGGTGGAGATCAGTTGCTTCACGATAATGCGTCAAGTGTAAGTAATAGTAACAACACAGACTTCTCCATCGTCAAAAAGAAAGCTTCATCAAGGGCTTTTACTTAAGTGGGCTAACATAAGAGGGATATTTTTCTAACACAAGAAAAAATTCCGAAAATGTATAAGCAAGTCACGAACGGGGTATCTGAATTGAAAAGCGCGTTGAAATCTAAAAATGTGGAAGTAAAAACTCTGAAGCATTTATACAAGAAGGACCTTTTTCATATTATTGAGAGAGATCTTAATGATGTGACTTAAAAATTTATAGAGTCTCAAATAAGAAATAGTAAAAAATCAGAAAATCACCGAAAACGGACGGTCGATGATGAAGCTTTCTTTTCTTCTTGGTACAAACGCAGCCCGAAATTGTACACTTTCCTGGCTTCATATTTCATATTACCGGCGGTATGGGATTCAATCAGTCTGCAATGAACAATTTAAAATTCAAGGTTGCAAAAATGCGAAAAGAAGATCAATACTGCTCTATACTATTCGATGAAGCAAGTCTCCATTCAAGTTTGCATTATGAGAAGACTACTCAAACATTAATTGGTTTTGAAGATTTGGGATTTTTTTTCTATTCGTAAAGCAGATCATGCGCTTGTTTTTGTTCTGCAAAGATTAAATGAGAATATATTTTTCATCGTTACCGAAAATTATGTACGGCGTCATAAAAAAAAGGCATTTCAATGTTTCAACAGTTTTGACGAATAAGGAATTTTAAAGTTCATTTACGTGTTCAATAAATAAGAACATTCAGATTTTGAAATTTTGTTTCAAAGATATTGTAGAAGGTACTCGAAGAGAGAAAGAGAGAGAGAGAGAGAGAGAGATTGAATTAGATTTTGAATTGTACAAAAAGTTTTATCATAAGTCAAACAATGAATATAGGATTGTTAATATTTTTTCGATACAGTGTGTATAGATTAAGTTGAATATATTTCGTTTCTTATCGCCAAAGATAATTATGTTTCTGATCATAAATATGGACTATGTTCATAGTCTAATAAATTCGACTGGATCTAGCGTGTATTCCAAATCGAATTTTTTGAAACCGATCCAAGCTAAGATCAAATAGAACAAACGGTATTTCAGAGTCGAATTTTGTGACACCGATCTTAAATACTTTATATGTATACGAATATAAGGTAAGTCTTTCTTCACGAAATCAACATACCTATTATGTATATAGAGTATCAGTGTGAGTTTTAAGTTCACATCTCTCTAATAGATCAATTGATTATATATTCATCAGACGTCTAATGAGTATTTCAGTTACATTCTTTTTCAAATGCTTTTATATTCAACAATGTGGCTATTTTTCTCAATTTTATGAATTTGTAAAAGATATTTATATGATATATTATATATATATCATGTATATACTTCATATTGTATAAATATTTCTGAAATTACAAAAAAGGCAAATTTATTATATCCAAATGTCGTTTTTCGACTTTTCAAGCTGTAAAATCTGTAGTTGAAATTTTTGCAACTTTTTACTAACATACTTATCCTGGCACTTGGCCTATAATTCATTAATTCATTTAGCATTTTCTAACTAACACTTATACTTTATTTGATGTCGAGTTCATGAACAAAAATTTGTCTTATTCAAAAGATTCAGGATCGGTTTCATAAAACTCGACCCTCAAAGGCCGATGAGTCGGATCGAATTGTTTGGATTCGATCCTAGCTTGGGTCGGAGTCAGATAGTTTCAAAGATACTTAAAAATAGATTTTTCAAGGTCGTAGAATGTAAAAAAGTAGTATTAGACGTCGAGCAACAAAATAGAATAGAGTTCATATTCTTTCGATACTGTACGTATAGTTTAACTCGAAATGTTTCCTGTTTTGCAGTGTTTCAAAAAATTATAAATAATGTTCACTTATGACTTGTTAAATAAATGATTTTAGAGTTTAAAAATGTTTTATCATTTCAAAGGCAACTTCTGCCCTTTTATTTCATTATTTTTATGGAAAAAAACATATAAATATATACCAATTTGAATCTCGCGCCAATGTGGTCATGCTGAACTACTTGAAAACCTCAGCGACTTTTAGCAGTTGCTCAACGATCACTGCGGTTTCGATGCTCTCGTATTTGCATTTGGTTTCACCTTCGTTGAACCCTATAACACCACATCGTTAAGCTTCACTAACAGCGTCGAAGGCAGCGCGCCGTAGACTTGACCAACTCTTTATCACGAAGTGGCTGCACGAACCCGCACTGGCAAAGGCGAGTAAACGGCCATGATTGAGACAGCGTTTGGGGACCAATAAGAGGACCAGTAGCCCAGCAGACTGACCCAATAAGCAAGCAGCAGAAATATCAAAACGAAAGAGGGAAATGTGGACGAGAAGATAAAAATAGTGATAGGAGAAATAAAAAAAGGATTGGAAAGTACAAGAAAAAAAGAAGATAGTAAAGGAGATGATAGAAATGGATGGGATGAGGCATATAAAGAGAAAAAAAAGAAGGTCAGAAAGAAGTTAAGAGAATGGAGAGAGAAAAAATGTAGTGTAGTAGAATATAGGAGGAAAAAGTATTAGTATACTGACGTGTGTGATCAAAAGAAAGAGGAGGAGAATAAATGGTTTGAGGAACAGGCGGAGAAGGCTAGGACGAAAGAAGAGGTTTGGAAAGTAGTAAATAGAGAAAGAAAAAGAAGAAAAACAGTAAACCAAGATATTGATATGATACAAAGAAAAAAATATTTTATGGATTTGCTAGGAGGGGTGAAGAGAAGAGTTAAAGAAGGAGGAAAATATGGCAGAGAAAGAGATGAGAAAAACGACATAACAAAGAAAGAAATATACGAGGTGTTAGGAACAATGAAAGATGGAAAGGCACCTGGTGTAGATGAGATTCCAAATGAAGTCTGGAAATATGAGTGGACAGAACTAAAGGAATGGTCATGGATAATGTGTAATAGAGTATGGAGAGAAGAGGGTTGCCCAGAATTATGGAGAGAAGGACTAGTGGTACCCATAGTGGAAAAAGACAAAGGGGAGAAGGTTAGAGAATATAGGGGTGTCACGCTGATGCCAACATTGTATAAAGTATATGTAACGGTTTCGTCGGAGAGATTGAAAAAAGCAGTTGATTAAAAAAAAAAAAGAACCACCGAATCAGACAGGGTTTAGACAAGGGATGGAGGTGATGGACAATATATATGTCCTTGGACTGAGTCGAGATAGAAAAAGTTATAATGAAAAAGGTTATACAAGAGGGCCTAATAAGGAGAGTATCAGAAACTTCCGGAGTGACAAGAAGCAGGCTGAAGGCAGGAGAGCAAGTAGGAGATTGTTCCAGGTTTCGTGAGAGGAGCAAGGCAAGGATATCCTCGGAGTGAGGATGGAAGGGAAAAAGATATAGACCATGGAATACCCGGACGATATAGTGTTGATGGCAAGGATGAAGAATAGGTGACGGGCCCAATCACAGGATTGGAGAAATACTTAGATGTGCAAAAGTTGAATTTAAATGTAGAAAAGACAAAGTTAATAAGGTTTAGAAAAGGAGGGGGAAGAAAAGAAGAATGGACTGGGATCTGGAAGGGAGTAGAGTTAGAAGAAGTGAAGAAGTATAAATATTTTGAATATAGCTTGCAAATGAATGCAAATCATAGAGCTCATATGAGAGAAAGGATAAAAAAAGCGGAAAGGATAATAAAACAGATATAGGTAATAGGAAACAGAAGGTTCAAGGAAGATTGAAGAAGGAGAATGTGGTTATTTCATACGTTGGTATGGTCAGTATTAGGTTATGGAGCGGAGATATGAAGGTGAAAGGAAAGGAAAGAGATGAAGAGTTTACAAGAAAGATATATAAGGTGGACGCTAGAATAGACTGGAGGACGCCTGTATATATAGTGAGAGAAAAAGCACAACGCAACGAATTATGCGGTTACGTCACCAGTATCACGCAATGCCACCCTCAATAGGCCTCTCTTGGATGGAGGCCATGGTTCAGTTCGGAGTGGCAATAGGACCGAACCAAGGAGACGACCAGGCAATGGCCCCGGACAAACGCGAGAACATAGATTTAAGTGGTCGGACCAAATCCGGAGGGACATCCTCACCTATTGGCAAAGAAGTTCACCAGCAAGACCACCTTCACAGATAGCTGATAATGTCAACACGAGAAGCAGGAGATCTATCCATCAAAAGGTCTTCCTCAGGATGGACAAATCATCTGAAGCTAATAATGCTCTTCCCGATTTGCTCCCAGAAGATGTGAATCTCTGGAATCTGAACTGTGCAGTATACGAGAAGGCGGTGTCTCTACTTAGCGAAAATAGAAGTAACGATACTTCAGTATGCCTCAGTAAGACTCGCGAGCGTATTGCACAGCTTCAGTTTAAAATTGGAACGACGAGACGGCGTGCATCAAATATGCAGTGCGTGATTAGCTACATAACATCAAATAAAACATTTACTTCAAAAGTTAGGGCACTTGCTCGAAACTTAAGGAAAGCAAATCACAGACTGAACAAGTGTAAACTGTTGATCATCTGGCAACACTGGACGCAAAAAATAACTCATCGTTCTCGCCTGTTCAATGTCACGACATGTGACGTTAAAAATCCGCCTAGCCTAGAAGAGATTCAAGTCTTCTGAGAAAAAGTGTACGGAGATACTTATCAGCTCAATGAGGACGCTTCAGATATATCACTCTTTCGTAACTTCTGCCAAAGGCAAAGGTCGCACGCTCCCGAGGAAGAGTGTTCATTAATTACTGCTGAAGAAGTTAAGAAAGTGATCTCTAGAACTAACAACTTTACAGCGCCAGGGCCAGATAAAATCAACAACTTATAGTGAAAGAAGTTCACTTCTACGCATCAACATCTAGCTCGTATATTAACTACTTTCCTAAATGGAGAACAACCCATCCCGCAGTGATCAGTGGAAGGAGGCACGATATTCATCCATGAGACTGGAGATTTGTCAAGTCCACAGAACTACAGGCCCATAGCTTGCTTAAACACCAGCTAAAAGCTATTTACTGGCATCCTCAAAGAGAGAATATCAACATCTATCGAACCGGTATGGAGTGCAATAGTTGAACAACGTGGATGCAAGAGAGGGCTGGCAGGTTGCAGGGAGAACCTGTTAATAGAGTACTCTTAAGTGATTGGCATGAGCTTTGGACTGGACAAGTGTGCCTGCGTATATCTACACAAAGGAAGACTAAAAGCTGCATCATCACGCGACGATCAAGATGTTGAGCTGATAGGTGGAAATGCCATTCAACATTTTGGTCATAGAGAAACATATGCATATCTTAAAAAATACCGAAAGCGGAAACACAAGATGTGCGTGTGTTAAAGTCGGCCATTGACAAAAGGTTTCGCCAAATTCTCAGACAAATTTGGGCTTTGGAATTATCTGGGAAGATTAAGATCCAGGCGACCAATATGCTGGCCGTTCCTATACTGCTTTAAATGTTTGGTGCAGCAAAATAGAATGTCGATGACTTGAAGCAGCTTGAACAAAGCATACGCAAGATGATGACGATCCATTGAAGTCATCATCCTAGATCTCCCGTACCTTGAATATACCTCCCTCGAGATAAAGATGGTAGATGTTTGCTGAGCTTGAATTGTCTTCATCGAAGAACTGTTCTGGCTACAGTCTGCTCATTTCTGAATAACACAGATTTTCTTATGCGACTCGTAAATCAACATGAAGACTTCAATGCTGCGGCGTTTCTATACCGTGCCGCAGATAGGACCTCAGAGGAGCTTAGCTTCCCATTTGATCCTAGCGGCACTACACATGGTCTAGCATCACTAACGCCTTTGGTGCTCAAAAGTCGTGTACGGGAAGCAGAACATTATCTTTTACTTAGAGAACATGCTGACAAGCCCCTTCATGGTAAATTCTACGGCATAATACGTAGAGAAGAGCTATCGATGAGTCTGTCAAACATGTTTCTCAAGTCTGCTAGATTGAAATCAGAGACTTAGGGATTTTTTTTTCCCTGTCAAGACGGTGTTACAGACACCTTAGTTTACTGCGATCGCATAATGAATGTACCTGTAGGCGATAACAACTGCCGAGCATGTAAGCAAGAGCCAGAAACACTTGGACATGTTCTCAGTGGATAATCAAAGTATGCATGCCACGGGTACGTAGAAAGACACAAAGCTGCTCTAAAAGTGTTAAATTACCTTCTTCGGAACTTGTATGGTGTTGATCTAATACCCATCTTGCCATACGCCCAGGGGAAACTCGATCCGTTGTGGAAATTTCCGTTGTGCATGAAAATCAAATTTGCGGGTATTTTCACTATCAAATTCGTAATTAGCGCATCAAAATACATAGGTATGCAGAGTTTCAAGTTAATTAGAGGTACGCGCTTTTCGAAAGTGTACCCACAAAATCTTTAAAAATGAATAAAAATTGAATAAACAATCGTAAATTAGTTAAACAATGTCTGAAAACATTTTGCTTCTCGAATAATTATAATAATAAACCACTGCAGTGAGCACAGTTTGAAATTGATTGTATTTATGTTTTTTGATTGTTTTAATCTTACAGTTTCTAGGGCATTAACATAAAATCACGCTCAAACGTATTGTTCAATCATTGGTCGGTCAGCTGCCAAATTTTATTGAAATCTATTAAGAATTGGGCGAATATAAAAAAGGTCTAAAGTACATGATTATTCCAGGTCAGAAGTCTTGGTAGCTTTTTTATACTTCGCGACGATTCACTACCACCTATCTTGATATATATATGTGTGTGTATATAAAGATTAAAAGAATGTTAAAGGACTAAAAAAAGTGACAAACAGAAATATTGTATGGGATAATGCAATTATTGTATAATATCTTCAATTGTACTGAAACCATAATAAGATAAAGTTGTAAAACCGGAAAGTAGGCTAAGTAATCTCTATAGCTGTATTCCGTATTTACAAGGTACTGCTTTGAAATGGAAAAATAATTCTAATTTACCCACTCAATCTATTTTACCTTGCTTCATTCACTCTAAACATAATCCCTTGACCTATTGATTATTTTAATAAAGTTGAAAGTGTTATACAATCCCGTTAGAGTTCTTTTGTTAAACTTTTCTATGTGTCATGTTTCCTATTTCTATAACCTTTTTTTAATTAATTAATAAATATATAACGGTGGCCCAGAATATACATTTTGAAATTTTCGACTAGCGCAGTAGTCAAATCGTTCTCTCGTAGAAAGAAATATATACATATTCTGTTACTTTAAAAAAAAATTATTTTTAGTATGTTGTGTAGTATTTTGAAGTTTTTTTTTGAAGTGCAAATCAAAATAGAAAAGTTTCAAAAGAACTTGAAGCGAACCCTAAGATTACATAGACGACAGTGTTAGTGTTATTACTCTGCTATTCAACTCTTCGAAGTCAAGTGTCCCCCTAGGGTTCTTGTATTGTAAAAAAATGGATTGACACCTAAGAAAGTGTGAAAAAATTTTGGACATTGGGCTAGATGTTTGGGCCTGTATCAGGGGGCTTTATGGTGGAACCTGCATAGATAGAATCAATCAGTGTCAATGTATCCCAACTGCGTTAATCCTACTTAGCACCGTTTGCACTCATAAAAATAAAAATAAACTACCCCTATCAGGGGGTAGAAAGTACCTCATGACCAAGAACGAGGATACAATATTTTTTTTATTTTTTTTTCTAGAGGTATGGTCACGCTAGTGCTAATGTATAATAACTTTGTTAATTATTATTACTCAGTACCATTTCAACCCCCAAAATCTCAAAAACTACCCCCATTAGGGGGTGGAAACTATACTTGTACCATGAAAATAGATGAAATAGTGTCTAATAGTTTTTCATCATATCAGTATAATATGTACCTCAATTATACTTACTCAGTGACGCTTCAACTCTTGAAAATCGAAAAACTACCCCTACAATGTTTGGCATAAAATTCAACTATTCCAGTTGAAGATTCATCATTTTAGTTGAAAATTCATCAGTTTGGTTGAAAATTAATTTCTTTAATTGCAAATTTAACTGTTCCATTTTTAGTTAAAAATTGTTTTTTTCTAGTTCAAAATCTGACAATTTGGATGAAAAGTTGTCTTTTTTAACTGAAAATTCAACGATTTCGTAGAAAATCCACATATTGGTTAAAAATCGATTTTTTTTGGTAAAAAATTATCTTTCTCTCTGCAAGTTAATATTCTTGTTTAAAATTCTTATTTTCGGTTAAAAATTCAAGTATTCCAGTTAAATATTTATTATTTCATTTGAAAATTCACCTTTTAGATTGGAAATAAAATTACTTTGTTGAAAGTTAAACTCTTTTGTTGAAAATTAATTTTTTTGGTTGAAGATTCATAACTTTAATTGAAAATTCATTTCTTTGGTTGAAATATGAGTCATTTTATTGAAAACTTCTTTTTTCTTTGGATGAAAAGCAATTTTTTGCTGAAAATTTAACTATTATGTTGAAAATTTGTTTCCTTTTTGGTTGAAAATTTTTTTTCAACTGAAAATGTAACTATTCATTTTTCTGGTTTAAAATTCAACTATTCCAGTTAAAGATTTACAATTTTAGTTGAAGATTTATCACTTTGTTTGAAAATTTTACTATTTTTGTTAAAGTTATTTTTTTTCGTTGAAAGTTAGTTTTTTTTCCATGGAAAGTAACTTTATTAACTGAAAATTTAACTTATTCCAATTGAATATTCCATAGTTTTACTTGAAAATTCATTTGTTTGGTTGAACATAAATTTTTTTAACTTAAAATTTAGTTATTTAAGTTTTGGTCGACAATTCATCTTTTTTAGTTAAAATTAATTTGTTGTTGAAAATTCAAGTAATCCAGTTAAATATTCATAATTTTAGTTAAAAATTCATCTTGTTGGTTTAAAATTCAACTATTCCGGTTGAAGATTTATCATATTAGTTGAAAACTCATCACTTAGGTTGAAAATTGTACTATGTTCTTGAAAATCCGTTGTTTTTTGTTGAAAATTAATTTTTTCAACTAAAAGTTTAACTATTAAATTTTTTGTTGGAAATTGGTGTTTTTTAGTCAAAAATAATTTCATTATTTGTTTGAAAATTCAATTATTTTGCATTTTTTTGCTTTCTTGTGTTAAAGGATGTTTAGAATGAACGTAATGAATTAAAATAAATGTTTGTGTTTAGAGAGAAATATGAATATGTTACTTTTAGTTGACTGGGAAAATGGAAAAACTTGACTTGTTGCTGTTGTCGTTGTCATTGTTTTTGTTTTGTTGCCATCGTTTTCCTTGTCATTGTCATCATTCTCCTTAGCGTTGTTATAATGTAGTTGTCCTTGTTATTGTTCTTGTTTTCTTGTCATAGTTATCCTTGTCGTTGTTATCATTGTCGTTTTGTTTCTATCGTTTTCCTTGTCGTTGTTGTCATTGCCATCGTTATCCTTGTCGTTGTTATCATTGTCGTTTTGTTTTTATTGTTTTCCTTGTCGTTGTTGTCATTGTTATCGTTTTCCTTGTCGTTGTTATTGTCGTTTGTTGTCATCGTTGTCCTTGTCATAGTTGTTTTTCTCGTTGTAATCGTTGTCCTTGTTGTCATCGTTCTCCGTGCCATTGTTGTTGTTTCTGTCGTCGTCATATTTGTCCTTGTCGTTGTTATTGTCATTTTTTGTCATCGTTGTCCCTGTCATAGTTGTTTTTCTCGTTGTAATCGTTGTACTTGTTGTTGTCGTCGTTCTCCGTGCCGTTGTTGTTGCTGCTGTCGTTGTTATCGTTGTCCTTGTCGTTATTATCATTGTCTTTGATGTTGTAGTTGTCCTTGTCGCTGTTGTCGTGGCCATTGTTGTTATTTTCATCGTTGCCCTTGTTTTTGTCGTTGTCCTAGACGCTGCTGTCATTGTTGTTGTTATCCTTTTCGTTGTTATCATTGTCGTTGTCCTTGTCGATGTTGTTGTCATTGTTGTTGTTTGTTGTCATTGTTTTTGTTTTGTTGTCATTGTTATCCTTGTTGTTATTGTTATCGTTGTTCTTGTTTTTGTTGTTGTCGTTATCGTTGTTCTTGTCGTTTTTGTTGTTTTTGTCATCATCGTCTTTGTTGTTATAATTTTCAAACTGATTGCGAGAGATTTGTAAATGAATTCAGAGCAAAAGATAAATAATTCATGTTTTGCAGTTTATCAGAAATTGTTTATCGCAGATGCAATTCTATTTTGAGTCGTCGATAAAGTATGACAAGCATGATAGTCACACAAGCTGTGTTACTTCTATAAGGACAACATTCATTCATCATTAGTTGCTAGTAAAGATAGAAAATCAGTACTTACGTTGTACTTTAGAGCAAGCTCTTTATCGTCGATATTAATGGAATCGGACGATAATAAACTTAGCGATATTTCCTTCATAAATGTTCGATATGAATCTCATTTTCAGACCATTTACCTTACCAACAGTAATAGTGCTAATGCATTTTTTATTTATATTTTATTTTTTATTCTTACTTACAAGGATCTCATCAGAGTTGAGATTTTTGTTTAAATCTCATAAATTTTCTACTGGGAGTAAATTTGATGATTATTGATTTGCCAAGGGCAACACATTTGAGAAAAAATCTTTTTTCATTGTGTTATTCTTGTCTCTAATGAGCCGAAAAGTGAGGTTTTTTGAAGTTTATTTTTGAATTGTGAATCAATTTGTTGCTTATTCTGCAAAAATTATTCATGATAAAATGGATTTCTTTTCAATCATGCCGCTAGGTAGAGATGCCGCAGTTGTGACATGCCGCAGAGAGACTTGCCGCATGTGACATGATATGGACCCCAATAAAATATTTAATTTCTGAATTTCATTTAAAAAATATTTTTTAAATAATAATAATAATAGTATTAAAAAAAGAGAAAACCCGAGTGAAATATAATACCTAGATTTCGGAGTGCTTTATACTTGTATATATAGAACAATTAGAATCAATCTGTTAGAATGAAATTAAACTGGAAAATTCAAAGTACATGGGGGCAGAATACATCAAGTGTTCCTACATCAAATTAATATTTTTTTTTATCGAGTTAAAACTTGGCCGAATTATAGTCCTAGTGGAGCGTACAAGTCTAAATTTGACCAAGAAAAAATTTCCGATCCACCTTTCATTCTGCGTGATTTTAAAGAGTTTGAAAAATACTGTTTTTGAAATCGACTTTTTTTTAATATGTTTTTTTTTCGGAAAATAAAAATCAATTTTGATTTTTATTTTCCGAAAAAAATGAAAAATAAAAAAAATATATATATATATATATTTCGTTATTATAGTCTAAAAGTGAAAAATTCAGGTGTGTTAGAGGAAAATGTGAGAGGAATGGAAGAATTTTCTTTCGAAAGGATCATCCGGTATTCCATATTTCTGAGCCTCATGATCCTCGTAAAACAATGTCACTACTAGTTAGTAGTTGGATGAAACAGAAATAAAATTTCAAAATATAAAAACTAAGGACTGCGTGCTATAAATCACACATGCCTTTCTGACTTCCTGCCTGCTTCCTTCTATTCGAGTATGTGTATCTAGTAATGTTGCAGTAGCAACCCATTTTCACACGTATGCTCACCTTAAGTCATGATCATACTCTAGATCCTGTAGAAAATCCAAGCCATCTAGAGATACATTTCGTGGTGTGAAATATATAACATTTTTTCTTATTTTTCTTTCTTTTGTCGTCCGCACGATAATGAGAATCTACGGTCAGTGGCCTTTCTAACGATTTTTTTTAACTGGAATTTTCACGGATACAAGCAGACTGTATTACAAGTTTTATTACGCTCTCACGAGTGTGCATTACAAATAGTTAAAGATCCCACCACATTAGAAATGTTTGGATGAGATTCACTAAAGTGATAAGTAAATAACAATTATTTATCAATAAAACAACGATTCAGTTCCTCTTTCAGGCAATTATATCCTTTTCTGTTTCCTTTTATCATTTTTCCTTCTTTTCAAACCGATGGATTTGGTTGCTGTAGGTAGCAACAATACATTTTTGTCATTGTTATTTTTAAAATTTCTGTTTTTTTGACAACACTTGTATTAACTCAACAAACATTTGATTGATTCATCCAAATTCTCATTCATTAGTTTCTATAAAAAAATGACTTTCTTTTTCCGTAAATTTATATATTTATGTAGGGAGCTTGGACAATCATAATATCATATTTACATTGAAAATGTTGTTGTTTTTGTTTTAAGGACTGAATGAATATACAAAACGATTTGGTTGTTGTAATAAAATTAATATGGTAGATTTATATCTGAATACTATTAAATATAATATTATATTTTTCATAACAAGCGCATCGGAAATTCGGCTTTCGCTGCCTTTTGAGTGATAACGAGATAAAAAATGACACTGCCAGAATCAAAAGAGTGGTCTGGAGAGACCGGTTTTTCCGATATTTCGACGCATAATCTCCTCACTTTCATTCAGTCGTTCCATATATTACTTTCGCTCTAGGGGCGAAAGTAACTTACGCCTCGCCAGCTGATACTCGGCAGAAATTGGCCACTTTCGCTTCTCTCAAGAGGCAGCGAAAGTCGAACATTCGATGCGCGTGTTAAGAAAAAGAAAGTATTTTCAATCATTCTTTTGTTTGTTACACAAGAATTTGATTAATGCAAAAAATTCAGTTCTTATTGTTCATAATATATTCTTGCAGATTCAACAAAAATTTTATTGAAGCAATGAAGTTTTTTTTGTGGAAATAACAAATTTTTTGTAATTCTACGGAAATCAAATTGTTTTTTTGTCTGAGCGAAAGATTTTTTTTTAGAGTATGTGCTGTTGCAGCCCTTTGAAGATCCCGTGCAGTTTAAATACATTTGAAATAAAATTACAAATTCGTAACTTTCTAAAGTTTTATTTAAAAAAAGTGTTTATGTGCAAAAATGAAAATAAGGAATGAGAAGAATACATAAATATCGGTATTAGGAAATTTCGACAAAAATTATAATTTCGAAAATCGCAAAGGCCGCCATTTTAGTTACTTTTGAAAGTTTCTCTTTTGTGCAGACGTACTTTTTCAGCCTAAAGAAATCACCACTTTATTGATGGACATTACATTCCAATGAAATTTCAGAAATCCATCTCTTTTTAATGTTTTGCAAAACTTTTTTTATTTCAAATACCTGAGAAATTTCATTAATACCTAAATATTGTACAATGAGCTCAAACTCAGTAGACAGCTTCATTTGACATAACCTCAACCCTCAGAGGCCATACGGGTGCAAATCGGGCAGACCGCAAATTTAAAATGTCCCTCCCTCCCAGGGTACAACAGTTTGGCGCTAGTCACTCCACAGCTGCTCTGCTGGAAACGCCGAAAAGATACCTTAGGCCATATTTGCACCCGTTTGGCCTCGGCTTCACAAATGAGGTTCTGCTAATTTTTTTCAAGTTACACCATAAACAGCATTTCTACGAGTATTAGCGCCTAATACGTAATATTATCTTTTATTTATGATTTTCTTTCTTTTCCGTGGTGTCTCGTAGATCCTAAGAAAATGTCAAATAACAACAAAACGACCGGGAATTTTCCATGTGCACCCGATATATTCGGAATCAGGAGAACATTCTGCACAAGAATCAATCATCAAATCTTACGAACCTAAAATGGATACTCACTCTCCTCTTCGGATCCCAGGCTAATAGGCTAAGCCGATTAGTTTAGGCTTTTGTAGAGGAGTGATATGTAAGAGGCAAGACGAGGTAATGAGGACCAGGGAAGGAACACATTAAGTATATGAAAACATCTAATAAGCTAGAATGAGAGAAGAATGATTGAGAAGCGATGGAGTGGAGGAATGTAAAAACATGTAAACAATTATGTAGCGGAGATGGACCGCATTTTCTAGGCCCGAGTAGCCGAAAATAAAATATTTATGATAATAAAACTTGTATTTGAGATTTAGCACCTGGATTCAAAAAATCTTCGTAAAAATCTAGAATATTGTTATGTTACTGATAAAATATTATTTATACCATTCGTCAAACAATGGTATGAAAATTTCATTATTTCAAGATTAATTACATAATATATCGGAGAGAAGGATACAATTGGTGTATCCTATTGAACGCTTATTTAATATCTAATTTATTCTACTTCTTGATATCGAATACTTTCTACATACACATCTGTTTCTTGATTCTAGGTCTCGCCCAATAAAAAATGCCGGACAGGATACTAGAGAAATGTTGGGAAATAAAGTGCATTTTTTAATGATTTTCTGTTCAAGTTTAAATGCTTTCGATTTAAAACTTTTTAATTTTATTGCTTAAAATTTGGACTGTTTTTTATATACGTTTACAATTTGAAACCTTTTTAAATCGAACATATCTAAATTGTAATTTTTATATTTAAACGTTTCAAGTTCAAAAACATTATACTGAAAATAGTCCAATGCTAATAGTTTTAAGCCTTTTTTAAGAAGTTTGAATTTTTTATTCCAAAAACAAATATTTTATTCATGTGAACGTTAAAAACTTCTCATACATTTGGAATTCTTTTGTTCATTTGCGATTATAATTTCAAGCCATTTAATATCGAACGCTTCAATGTTTGAAATTGTTGATTTTCAGGTATATCAATCAAAGAAGCGGTTTCATAAAACATCAATTTCGCGCGTTATCAGAATGTTAATTTTCCACAATTCGTTCTTTTAAGGAGATTTTTTTGGTTCCATGATGCCTTCTTGTGGAATCTGTTTTCATAATTTGAACAAAATGTTCTGTAAGACAGTCAACTTTTTCGTGTATATAGTAGCAAGAGCGAATTTGGCAGCAGTATTTAACACCTTCAATTTAAATATGATAATACTTACGTTAGTTTGATTTTAATGAACTAGTGTTAATCTAAATGTATAATTGTCTCCACCATCCATCATGTAATTTGACTCAAAAAAAGGCTTGGTATTTAGCAGAATCATCAGAAATCAAATTATACATAAACTAATTAAACTCACTTTAAAACTCTGATGAATTATAATTTCGATCCAGAGTGACCACGAATGGCATACTTAATTAATCGTTATAAAACGCTCCAGGTCATGAATTTCAGACACCTCCATAAATTTATTAGAGCACGAAGCCCAAAGCAGTCAATGGATATTGGATATCCAAAGACAAAATCACAAAACGTTCTCTCCCTTGTCAATCAACGAAGAAGAAAGTGAACTTCTCGCTGTTTACCACATACAGTGGAAAAAAATTCATATAACCGGACTTCGAGAAAACACTTGTAGCGACAAGACAGAAACCATCACTTTGTTGGGAATTGGCGTCTTTGCGGTATCATTAAAATATCAACAGGAAGAGTTATTATGGGCAAATGAGAAAATGCAGTAGATGTTGCGATGACTTTTTGGAAGCTTGATAACAATGTTGATTACAGTATATGCTTACTATCGACGATTTTCTACATTTTCAGCATATACATATCGTATACATAATGTGATGATTGTATTCAACGGCTGCTGTTTAAAGTAGACTATTACTTTCTCGACGAGCGTTTTATGATTGCAACAAAATTAAGTACGGTATGAATAATTCATGAAGCTGTGTTTGCGAGAAGTGATTTATCTGTTTGAGCATGAAACGGAAATTAATTTTCAATTAGAGGTGTAAGAAGTGTTAAGTACAAGGAGATGCACAGTAGTTTACTGGGAAATTTATTTAGCAATTATTGAAAAATATTTTAAAAGCATAAAGAAAGTTAAAGTAGTAAATATTTCTGATATGTATTCCTGTTCGAAGTAAAATAAAGAGTTTATATTCATTTGAATCGTTTTTAATTTGTAGACTAAAATGGAAAAAAATAATTTATCCATTAATTTTATCCAAGTTTATCCGTTTAGAAATTCAAACTCATCCTTATCTCTTTTAATCTCTATTGTGCTATCCAGATAAATCTTTTTCTATCTCTTCTTGAATCTATAATTATACCTATCCTTTTGAACCCCAGTCTTCCTATTCACGTACATCCTTCTCTATCCGGTTGACAACCTGCCACTTAAATCCTTTTCTATCCTTTCTGCAATATAAATCACACTTATTCTTTTCTATCCCAGACTTTTTATCAGTCTATCCCCGGTTATCTTTTTCAATCATTATCTTTCTATAAAGGCAAATTCTTTTTTTTATATTTTCTTCAATATATATCAATCTTGTCCTCTTTGAATCTCAGTCTTTCTAAGCTTTGCTCGTTTTGTTGACAGTATAGAACAAGGGATTCGAATGACCATCAATCACGTAACTTACTATGCAATTAAGGAATATACATATATATATATATATATAGGGTGGTTCAATGGACGAAGAACGAACTTAAGGCCCTTGATGTCACCACACGTAAGATCATGCATATGTATAAAAGCCTGCATATCAATTCGTCAGTTCCACGATTATACATTTCACGCCGTTAAGACGGACGCGGACTTCTGAATCTCCAGTGTCTTCATAACCGAATTGTTCTAAGAACAGCTTACATTGTTGCCAATGGCAGAGTTCCTCTCCTAAAAATTGTCAGGAACCACGAGATGATTAGTGAAGGAGCGTTCCTTTACAAAGCCGCGGAGCAAGCGGCCGAGACCCTTGGCCTACATTTTAACATAAAAAGTGAGGAAAGTGCATGACTCCATCTAGATGCTTCACTTTTGAAAGCCGAAGTGAAAAAAGCAGAAGTTCAAAAATTCCATCAAGAGCTACTCGACAAAAAAATGGACAGAAATTTTCACAGGAATGTAGAAAATCAGTCCTTGTCGAAGGAGCAAGCTTTTACTTTCCTCAGATCATCAGGGCTTAATTCAGGTACAGAGGGTTTTATTTTTGTATGCCAGGACGGTGTCATTTCCACCTTAGCATACCGTGGCCGCATTTTAGGTCAAAAAGTTCCCAGCGATAGGAGCAGAACGTGTCATGCACACGCTGAGAACCTAGAACACATAATATCGGGATGTCTCACCCACACTTGCTCAGGCAGCGTTTGGAGAAGCGCTCCGCGTACATATCCATTTTTCAAGAGGTAGGCACGTTGATTTCGCAATGACTGAATAAAAACATGCTGAAGCTCCAGGTGTTTTTGGCACCACAGAGTGTGCATACGCGCCATTAAGCCTCCGCGAACAGGGATAATGCTGGCATCGTAGCAGTCCAGCAAGTCATTCTTGAGTTGACTCGTCCACTCAATGTAAGCGTTTCGCCGGTTCGTCGTCGTGTTTTCATCTAAATTATTTTCAGCACCCCGAAACTCGAGGGTGATCGGCACTATTTGCCGACCCATTGTCGGGTGCTCTGCACGTTCGATCGTTTTGAATCGCATCTACAACTTTTTGGTGGTTTGGTGGTGTCATTGTTGTCCCCACGGGCAGCTAGGGAAAGGGTTTGTCGGTCCTTGTAGAGCCCCGCGTGCAAGGATAAGGCTGCATACTCGTAGAGGTCGCCCGGTAACCCAGAATCACGTTTTAAGACACCTCCCCCAGGTATCATTCTGCTTTCGTCACGGTTGTTACGCCTCCGCTTAGGGGTTATTCCTTCGGGACCATCTCTAGGCAATTGTCAGCGACTGCTTATTAATTTCTGTAACCATATTCAACAGAAGCCGTTGGTACAGGGACCCTCTACTTGTTTTCATTTTCCGGCAGCCGTAATTCGATAGTTTGTTTCTCTCTGTTTCTCTTATTAAAAAAGTGTGTATAGGTTGCAAACACATAATTTACGTAAAAATTGAGATGTCCGTAGTTTTAGATTTTTTTAAATTATACTTATTTGTTTTAGAGGAATATACTACGAATGAAAGTCGTAACTAATACAAAGGAAAATATTTCACTTTGTGTCCGAATGAAAAAAAAATTGACAGATTGCCAAAATTCTGAGATCTTCTCCACACAATAGGGGAAAAATATATAATACATATGGGATGAAAACCCTAAAACCAGGCCCTAGAATAATAAAAAAAAATTATTTAACAATGCTTTTGATGGATTTTTCACAACAAATATACAGCACATAATTTATCTACATTTTCTATATTCGCAGGAACTATACAGTTGAATAATGTAAAAATTTTGTGTGTAAGAATAAATGTTTTATTGTCTTATACAATCGCTATACAAATCGCTAATGCATTTGTGCTTCGCAACATCACAAATGCCTAAATCACTTTACGTCAAATTCTTTCATTATCGTACACTATATTATATAATGTTGGAAATGATAAGATCAATAAATTACTTTTACTCTGACAGCATGAATAAAACATTTGACAAGTGCATGCTTTGTTTAAACCAGGAGTGACTAACATTGCACAGTTCATCTGTATGTTTGTTGCGAATATAAAAAATATAGATAAATGATGTACTGGGTATTTTTTTCAATATAAGAATATTTTTAAAATATGATTTCATATAAAATGAGTAATCTGTTATTCTCTCTTCCTCCTATTAATATATTTGACCATTTTATAAAATTTTCATTGATGGAGAACCCATTAAAAGCCTTGTTAAAGTTTTTGTTTAATTTTTTATTTTTCTGGTGCCCCGGTTTTTAATTTTGAAGAAGAAATCGTACTTCTTATGCCTTTTACCGGTGCCAAGTAATTTTTTTACCATCGGACACAAAGTGAAAGTATTGTCCTTTGTATTGGCTATAATTTTTATTTGTAAGATATTTCACTAAAACAAATATGTGTATTTTAAAAAAAATCGAAATTTACGAAAATCTCAATTCATGCGTAAATTTGATGCTCGCAACCTATAAATTTTTTTTTTCAAATCTGAAAAAATTAGGAGTGTACTATCTCACCCAGAGAAAAAAAACTGTCGAGATACGGCCTCGGAAAAATAAAAACAAGTTTTTGTGAACCACTCTAATATATATATATTAGACGCTTGCATCAACTGAACAAGAAAATTGGATGGGCTAGACAGAATGCGTCCCGTGTTCAACGTGTGATTGACTACATAACATCTGGTAGGCCGTTCACGGAAACGGTTCGAAAGTTCGCCCAAGAACTGAGGGTCTTGAATCATACATTGAACAAGTCAAAGCTGCTGACAATCAAGCAGCATATTGTTGACAAAATACGGCTGTTATCTACCCTGAGGAAATTTTATGTACTCATCGATTTACGGAACAATAAAAACTGTCACTTTTTAAAATTCACGTCTTGATGGGTTATTTGGAGTGAAAATGTAGCTCCAACGGAGAGAGTCAAGCTTCTGACTCCAACGGACAGACTTCGTGACTCCAACGGAGTTGATATGGCAGTCGCTCAAAGAAATTTAGAGAGTAGCTATCTCTCTAGTTCTAGTTCTCTAGCTATTTTCTAGCTAGCGTGAAAAAATTCACTCTTCACGTTCATAACTTAGGTCTTAGCCCAAAGAATTAAGAAAATAACATTAGTTCCCGATATTATAATATAATAAATGGTTTAAATAAATACAAATGATTTAAACAGTAATAAGTAACTTGCAAAAAGTAAGATTTAGCCTGAACTTTTGAAATTTGTTAAAAACTAGGAAGAAAGTACCATTGACAAATGGGTATTAACTGAAGCCAGCATTAATGCTACTTTTTGGTAAAAAAAAGTGCCTGGATAGCACAAATCCAGAGCACTTAATTTGTAATAAATTCCTGCGAAAAGGAGAATTTGATATCACTATAATAGTTTCCGAGATTAAGATAGCGGAGTTGTGGCTTCAGCTAAAGCTAACATTACTACATGTTTTTGACTAAAATTACTGGGCACAACATTTTGTTTTTGCGGCTTAAATTAGCACTAATAAATATTAAATTCATGCGCAAAGGAGAATTTTATTTCACTAATAGTTTCCGAGTTCCACATACTGGAGTCAGCTGAAGCCAGCATT
Source organism: Andricus grossulariae (assembly GCA_011634705.1). Taxonomy (NCBI): domain Eukaryota; kingdom Metazoa; phylum Arthropoda; class Insecta; order Hymenoptera; family Cynipidae; genus Andricus; species Andricus grossulariae. Next base: position 69,743,383 of record JAABKJ010075445.1, on the reverse strand, counting down.
ACTACTCATCGTTTTTGTCAAAAAAGTGCCCGAATTTTATACATAACATAAATCCAGAGCGCTTAATTAGCACTAAATTCCTACACAAAGAAGAATTTTGATATCACAAATAGTTTCAGAGTTTCGCATAACAGAGTCAGCTGAAGCCAGCATTACTACTCGTTTAAAAAAAATCCCGGATTTTGCGCATAGACAGATAGATCGAGAGCACTCAATTAGCGTGAAGTTCCTGATTTTATACCACTAATAGTATCCGAGTTTCACATACAATATTTTTTTCCTGCGGCATACATTAGCAGTAAATAAGCGAGAAAGAGATAAAAAATGGCTACGAATCTTTCTCGATAAAACTACAATGGAGGTTACGAGTTTTCTTATATAGGATTATTATTATTAATAATAATATCAATAATTCATTTATCTTTTTTAAACTGATCTTTAAAGCAGCTTTAAAGGAAATCGTACTTTTTTTGTTACTGAAAATATGGATAAGAATGTTATATCTATTATTACATTTGATGAATAACGAATAATACGAAATTCTAGCGGAATTAATTCATGTTTATTTATAAAATGTACATAAATTCCGAATGTATTAAGTATCATTAATACAATTTTATTAATTTCTTTTGAAAATTTTTAACTCTAATTGTTTACACTTTAAACAACTGAAAAGATTTTAAAATATTGTTTTCCTATTACATTTTTCAAAAATATAACTTCCTGTACTTTAATACCGTTATTAATTTAAAAAAATACTGTTTCAATAATAAGTTTGCATTTTACAACATATAATAAATGCAGTTACGGCGTTTCTCGAATTAGAAACCTTTTTTCTCGGGGTTACCCAGCATGAACATCACAAGAACGTCCTTGGAAGGTTCCTAGGACGTCCAGTGTCAATCCAAACAACGTCTCTAAGACTTCCACTGTCCTAAAGATTTCCTAAAGACGTCTTAAAGAAATAGGACGTTCTCGCGACATCCTTCGTACTGACATTAGACGTCTTAAGAGCATTCCTAGGATGTCCAAAAGACGTGTTCCAAAAGACGTCTTAGGGATGTCTCAAAGAAGTCTCTAGGACATCCTTAATTTTTTTGCCCACTGGGTAGATAATTCCAGAGAACGCCGTAAGCACATACGGACGTCTCCGAAATGACGAAGGCTCGAGATCGCCGTCCGATAATTTAGTACAGTCCGTAACTGCCCGTTTTACGGCGTTTTCTTGAATCTTTCTGTGCCGTATTCGGCTGTCTATGATTCACGCCTACAGTCAACGGTCAGTTACGCTCTACTAAAAAGAAAGTCAGGAATCGTCACAAATTGTCCGAAGTTCTGACGATTCCTGAACATCCTGACCATTAACCATTCCTGACGAGTCTGACTATTTATGAAGATATGCTAATTCACGTCCTATCAGGTGTAGCTCATCGGCTAGGACCACAGGTAGGCCAACCCAAAAGGATTAAAAATTGAAAATATTTTTTTTTCAATGTTGCATATACAGATTCAAAAGTTAGAAATTCAGAATCTACGGGTTTCAGCGATTTCAGACACCTAAAAGTTTTTCTACAAAATTTCAAATTAGGATAAATATAAAGTATCTTGTAAACAGAAAGAGATCTCTATTTCAACACATAACCACCCCAATAACTATGGACCTTCACACTCTCTAAATCTGAATCAGTGAAAAGCCACTAATTGTCAGTGAAATCTCACTGATTCAAATAGCTAGAATTCGGTCATTGACAACCAGTCAAAAGTTACTTATTCATGCAGTGAAAGTTTCACTTTTGAGAGTTGTCAGCACTGGACCACGTCAATTTAGCAGTCATAATAAAATAAGATTTTACTAGATTCAATGAAATAATGACAGTAAAAACTGTCGGCCCAACCTAAACAGCCAATGTTGGCAGTCTTAGTGGAACTGACTATTGGCCCAACTTTGGCTCGAACATGGCCCGACCATAGGGGGAACTATGGGAAATCTTTCTTAAACGAGTAACGCCTACTATCGGCCAATGTACCTTCAAGCTTTCCAACAGACAGATGATAAGTCTATGAGAGGTTGAATCGAAAGCTTTTCGGTAGTCAATCCGCAGCATAGGGTGCTCGAAGTTTGGCAAATATACTTAGAAGATTTTAACGGAGTTGTAACACCGTGCTTTGCAGCTTTGTTCATAATTTACATCCTAATTATAAAGAAAAAATCGCAGCAAGGTTTAGGATTTTTCAGTTGATAAGCAAAGGAGTTAGTTCCTTTTATATTTTCAAACTATCTGAAAAAATTACAAAGCTGCTCGAGATCATCCAGAGTACCCTACGGTCTACGAGATTACTTCGCGTTCTGCGCGAATACAACGATCTGCAGAATATTGATGTTTTGTATATGTGCACTGTTATGAACTTATGGATTTTGTGATAAGATATGTGATATTGTAATATATAGAATAATTGTTTATGTCAATAATAGTCTGGAAGCAGAAAAATTCCTGAATTTCAAATAGGATGGAAGGTATTCCCCATTTTTTGTAATTTACAAAGTTCCAGGTCATTTTCTTTGTCTTCCAGATTCCCAGGACTAGTTGTTATCCTGATTTACCTATGAACATATAGTACTCATCCAAATTTGCAGTCTTTGTTTTGCTTTTATTGTGAAATATTTCACGAATCCAGTAAAAGAAACACTAAAATTCTCATAGGATTCAATGAAATGAAATAACTTCCATCACTGGAACCACTTTTCACCCAGGACATCTTTTGTGTCTTAACTTATTGTTAGAGTCACGAAAAAATTATTATCATAGAAAACCTAACTGCGCGTGCCTCTTATTAAGAGCACGCGATTCTAAATCTTTTTCTCAAAACAAGACAGAACTCATAATTTAATAATTGAGTATACAGGCAATATATGCTACTTTCGCCCCTATTTTCAGGGCCAAAAGGTGAAAAAAAAGGAATAGTTTTCGTATGCGAGTGTGTGTCGAAGGAGAAGCTTTAACGAGGCGGAGCCACCGTCGGGGGCCCAAGCCCCCCCTATTTGGAAAAATACAAAAACAAAATCATTTTCAGCTGCTTCTTGCAAGTGAGGTGGTGAGCATTGCATAAACTCCATGTTGATTATCACTTGCCTTTTCAGTTTGCCTGTTCCAAATTTTAGAAAAAGAAAGTACTTCAAGTAGTTTTTAGAGTAGAAGTATCATTTCAAGGAATGAATTCTTTTGAATTATAATAGAAAATTTGGTTACATTGTTCGTTCTGAGATCATCTTTTTCCAGTTAAAAATTCAATCACTTATTTAAAAGTAAAACTCTTTTGTTAAAAATTAATTCTTATTAGTTGACGATTCATCATTTTAATCGAAAATTCATCTGTTTGAAAATGTAACTACTTTGTTGAAAAATAAATTTTTTAAACTAAAAATTTAACAATTCCAGTAGAAAATTTAACTATTTTGCTTAAAATCCGTTACTGTTCTGGTGAAGAATTAGATTTTAAACAAAAAATTCAACTGTTCTAATTTTTGTTGAAAATTTATCTTTCTTGGATGAAAAGTCAACTATTCCAGTTGAAGATTTATAATTTTTGTAAAAAATTGATCAGTTTGGTTGAATAGTATATAGTGTTACGATTCAGAAAACCGCTGCTTTGACCTCTGAGACCGATGTTTTACTTTTTAAATAAAGAATATCAATTTTCAACCAAATAGTGGAATTTTCATCCAACAAAGATAAATTTTCAACCAAAAATAGAATAGTGAAATTTTCTCCCAAATTATTTCCAGCTTCTTCTTGGAAGTGAGGTGGAGTGCACTGCATAAACTCTCTATCTTGATTATCACTTGCATCGCGACACGTGTAGTCATTGTTATTGGTTGACGAAACACTCGCGGGCTCTTGTGCAATCTGACTCACGTGTTACTACGTGTTGCCGACCTGCATACTCTGTACAACTGGATTGTGCAGTAGAGACCGACAGGAGAGTGTCACCGTTTGGACTAAAAGCGCATGCGCGCACTCCGTGAAAGTATACTTTTACGGCCGTTACCGGCAAAATACCCCCTGCGACAAACGAGAACTTCGAGTCCCACAAACACGCAGAGAAAGATACGAAAACCGTCCGGTTTTGCATAAAATGCTATATGCAACACGGGACGAAAGCAGATTTTTCCCGCGGGTGGGCTTACTGCCCTCGCGAGAAGATTTATCCCGAGGGTGCGTGTACTGTCCGAGCGTGGCCACCTCTTAGCCTTGAAAATAGAGGCGAAAGTAGCATATATTTTCGGTAAATCGCATTTGCAAATTTCACTTTCGCCCCGCAAATTTTACTTTCGTCCCGCTAATTTTACTTTGACGCCGCTAATTTTACATTTGCCTCGCTAATTTTACTTCCGTCCCGAAAATTTTACTTTCGCCCCGCAAATGCGGCTTACGGGAAATATATGATACTTTCGCCCCTATTTTCAGGGGCAAAAGATGGCCCTTTCGGGAGTGTGAAATAAGACCATTATTGTTTTATTGAATATTCATTTGAATCAATAACATCTGCTTTTGACCGAGTGCGAAAGTGCGTAGTTTTGATTCAACAGCATTTTTTCTCAGTGTACACTGAATCTACTGGCACTATACTCATGTCCCGGGAGCAACCGGAAGTCGATATATTCCATATTCGCAGAAATAGTATAACACGTGATCTTATGGCACTCGCCAACTTCAGATGCGTTTTTATCGAAAACCGGTTTTAAGGCCATGCGACGAGTGGGTCACGTGACCGGCTTCCTACCTTACCGACACTTTTTTTTATTTGTAAACTTATTAATACGCAGCAACTTTCCTCGTGGTCCGCGAGGCACGCTGGCACGCAATAATCTCGCTAACCTCGCTACAATTTACCCTCAATCACTCTCAATTTCCGCGATTTGATTCTATCACTATTTTCCCCCAAACGCACTTATTTTGCCTTTCAATTTACGTGATTTACACTTTGCTGAACTGTTTGCGTGCCGCTCGGAAATCAGAAATCTTCAAAAATGTGCCGATTGAAGGTTGTTTTTAAACGCCGCTATCGATGCGCACAATCGAAAAATTTCGCAGGATTTGAATTTTTATAATGACTTTCTGATTAGATTAAATGCGTTTGATTAATAGCATTTAATACAATTATTCAATTATGATTGTTGCTGATTAATGAGGCTTGAAATATATATTATTTTTCCGACTCAAGACAAATCTAAAGTTGTATTTTCTGTTTAAAGACCCCGTTTTAGCCGGTTTTTTAGTAAGAACACGATAGGTTCCTGAAAAATGGCAACCTGGTGTGCAGCATTCCCCACGCATTTTCTAATTATAGGGTGGCCCAATTTTTTAATTTTTTTTATAATTTTCATGCCTATTGCACCCAAAAATTGTTCGAATCCGCAAAAAATTAATGCGTTTTTTATTTATTTATAAAATTATATTTAAGGGTTCCGCGCTCACAAGTATTTCCCATAAAAAATACGATTTTGTCAATTTTATTCAGAATCGTCAATATTAGGTGAATCGAGTTGAAACTCAACATTTCTCTTTACAATATTAGACATAATATACGAATCAAAAATATTTTTGTAATGCCACCCCCATAAGTCTGTTTTATAGTATTCTAAAAAAAAACCCATAACTGAAAAATTGGGTTTCGCGAGTTTTTGGCGCTAATTATGATTTTTTTGCGTTTTTTTTTAACAAATTGTTTCTAATACATAAAATGCTACTTTCCACTAAGAATTAAATGTTTAGATACATTCTTTAAACATTTATTATTGCTTTTAGCAATTTTTCTTAGAATAAAGTTCGAAAGTTGCGTTTTTTTCGGAACTTTTCAATTAAATTGACGCAATAATAAATAAAATTTAACGAAAATAATTATTTAGATGATTTATTATGCATAATAATATTCTCTTAAATTAAAGTAATGCTGAAAAGTTGCAGTTTTTCACAAACTTTCCACTTTTTGTCAACTTTTCAAATAAAGTGAGGTGATAATCAATTCAAGTTAATAAACATAATGGTTTAAACAGTTTATTATTGTTTTAGCAATTTTCTCTTCAGAATTGAGTTAGAAAGTCGTGGTTTTTTAAAAAAGTTTCAACTTATTTTCAACTTTTCAGTTAGATTGAAGCAATAATTAATCGAATTTAACAAAAATAATTGTTCAAACGATTTATTATTCATAGTAATATTCTTCTTGATTAAAATAATGCAGAAAAGTTGCAGTTTTTCTCAAACTTTCCACTTTTTGTACACTTCTCAATTAGAGTGAGGTAATAATTAATTCAAGCTAACAAAAATAATGGCTTAAACAGTTTATTATTGTTTAGCAATTTTCTCTTAGAATTGAGTTAGAAAGTCGCGGTTTTTTTTAAGTTTCAACTTATTTTCAACTTTTCATTTAGATTGAATCAATAATTGATTGAATTTAACAAAAATAATTGTTCAAAAGATTTATTATCCATAGTAATATTCTTCTTGAATAAAATAATGCAGAAAAGTTGCAGTTTTTGTCAAACTTTCCACTTTTTGTACACTTCTCAATTAGAGTGAGGTGATAATTAATTCAAGCTAACAAAAATAATGGCTTAAACAGTTTATTATTGTTTAGAAATTTTCTCTTAGAATTGAGTTAGAAAGTCGCGGTTTTTTTTTAAAAGTTTCAACTTATTTTCAACTTTTCAGTTAGATTGAAGAAATAATTGAATAAATTTAACAAAAATAATTGTTTAAACTATTTATTATTCATAGTAATATTCTTCCTAATTAAAATAATGCAGAAAAGTTGCAGTTTTTCCCAAACTTTCCACTTTTTGTCCACTTTTCAATTAGAGTGAGATAATAATTAATTCAAGTCCACAAACATAATTGTTTAACCAATTTATTATTGTTTTAGCAATTTTCTCTTAGAATTGAGATCGAAAGTAGCGGCTTTTTCCACAATTTTACAACTTATTTTCAACTTTCCAGTTATATTGAAGCAATAATAAATTAAATTCCGCAAAAGTAATATTTAAAAAAATTTATCATTATTCAAAAAAATGTTCAACGTAGATCTTTAAAAACCTCTTAATTCGACTTCCAACCAGCACTTGGACTCCATACTGGGGCAGCACTAAACCAGTACCGCGCCAACGCTCGGCAAAACTCCTTCATTTTCTTCCAGCCAACACTTGGACTCAGAACTGGGCAAGTACTAAACCAGTACTACGTCAACACTCGGCAAAACTCCTAAGTAGGCTTCTAGCCAACACTTGAACTTCATACTGGGGCAGTACTAAACCAGTACTGCGCAAACAGTCGGCAAAACTCCTGAGTCGGCTGCCAGCCAGCACTTGGATTCAGTACTGGGGCAGTACTAAATCAGTCCTGCGCCAACACTCGGCAAAACTCCTAAGTCGGCTTCCACCCAGCACTGGGATTCAGTACTGGGACAGTACTAAACCAGTACTGCGCCAACACTCGGCAAAACTCCTAAGTCGGCTTCCAGCCAGAACTTGGATTCAGTACTGGGGCAGTACTAAACCAGTACTGCGCCAACACTCGGCAAAACTCCTAAGTCGGCTTCCAGCCAGCACTTGGATTCAATTTAACAACATATTTCTTTAATCTAAAGAAGTATTAAATCGAAACAAATTACGCCAAATTATTAAATATTTGATTAAAAAAAATAATTACTTTGTTTGAATAACTGGTTATTTGTTATAAATAATTTATTTCTAGTAAGCCAAAGAAATATTTCCTTCAAGTAAAGAAATAAATATTTATGTAAGCACAATATCTTGATCATTTAAATAAATGCGCTTCATTTGCATAAATGCATGAATTCTTTGTAACAAATAAATATATTTGTAATGTAATTAATATTATTTTGAATTAAACCATTATTTCTTTGTTTTAATAAACCTAAAAACTTGATTTAAGTATGCAAAATTAATTGATTCAAATGCGTCCGAATCAATTCAAAGAATCGAACTCATTAAATCGAATAAATATTTCTTTGAACGATTAATCCAATTCCAATGAATCTAGACCTTTTGAATCAAGGAAATCATTTTCTTCACTGTAAGAAATATTTACTTGAATCAAGAAAATATAGCCAAAGAATTCATTTCTTCAGATCAACAAAAGATACTTGTCTGGTTTAAATAAAAATTACAACGGTTAAAGAATAGTTTCTTGATGCTAAGAAATAAGATTCAAGTCAATGCATTTTCTTGGTTCCAGAAATTCTTTTTTTCTGTGTAAAAAATAAATCTCTACACTGAGAAAAAATATTACTTGTTTCAAAGAAATTTAGTACTGAATACGTCCAATCAAATATTTGTTTGATCTGAGAAAATTTTGCTTACTTCAAGGAGTGATGCTTTTCGAACAAATGACTCACTTTTGTTATAAAACAAATTTCTTTGGGTCAAAAAAATGTTTGATTGGACGTATGCAGTACTACGTTTCTTTGAGAATCAAGGAATCTTTTTTTCTCAGTGTAGTTTTTACAGTGTAATCCAGCAATGGAATATATTCCTGTATTACCTGTAGGATTTAATGGGCCTTCCATAAACCACGTGGTTTTCTTATGGGCACGTGGGGGGGGGGGGGACAAAGTGCCACTCAATGGCGAAAAATTATAGAAAACGTCAGAAAAACTGACCACATAGGAGTGGAGGGGGGGCTTAGGAAAATGGAACTCGTGGAATAAGCAGGTATTCTCCCTGAATTCCGTAACAAGTAATTAATACAATTACATAGTGATCACCGTTCGTTTCATAATTATTTTGAAGTCAGTAAACAAACGCGAATCTTGATTGAAAATGTACAGAAACCGGAAGTGCGTATAGATTTTAAGAACAAGATAAACGAACGCATAGATGAGGCAACTTGGAAGGCGCTAAGAAGCAATATAGATATAGAGGGCGCATGAACTATGTTACGGGATATCATTGTTAAAACTGCAATTGAAGTATGTGGTACGGCGGTTGTAGGAAGAAAATCTGGTTGTGCTTGGTGGAATGATGAAATTAAAGCAGCCCAAAAAGAAAAGAAAAAGGCGTACGATAGAACGTTAAACATCACAGGTCTTACCGATGAGGAGAGAAATAGGCTTCAAAATGATTACAGACACAAAAAGAGGAAAGTTAAACGACTAGTCAAGGAAAGCAAAGATGAAATCAGAACAGAAGAAGAGAAGAAATTAGAAAACGACTTTCAGGGAACCATGAAACTAGTATTTAAAGAGATGAACAGAAGTAAAATTACAGAGTTTGGGGCAACAGAACTGCGACATAGAACATAATGAATTCGAAAACGCAACTGAAAAAGTCTGTGTCACTGACTTTACAGATATAATTTAGAACTTAAAAAATGGTAAGGCTACGGGTATACACAGTATTAACTCAAAAATACTTATTCGTAGAGTGATGGAAATTACAGAAGAAAAGATAGAGGAAGTCCAAAGTATATTTATGTCAGGAAGATCATGTACAGATCAAATATTTAGCTTAAGACAGATCACAGGAAAAAGCCTAACAGTAGGAAAGAAAGTCTTCTGTGGATTTGTTGACCTAAAAAAAGCACTTGGCAAGGTAAATAGAAGTAAACTTTGGGAAGTCCTTAAAGAGTACGAAATCCATGGATGGATCCTACAAGCAATAAAAACAATATATACAGGCAGTAAAGCAAGTGTAGGGGTTGATGAAAAACTGAGTGACTGGTTCGATATTATGCAGGGTGTTAGACAAAGATGCGTTATGTCCTCATGGCTATTTATCATATTTATGGATAAGTGTCTAAGAATGGCCCTCTCCGACAAAGAAGTTGTAGATCTCGAAACAGTGAAGGAGCGTGGGTTGGCTTTCGCAGATGACAAGATTGTTATGGCAAAATCAATCGAGCACTTGCAGAGAATGTCGAATAAACCTAATACAAGCATGAAGAACATAGGCCTCAAAATTAACGTAAATAAAACAAAGGTAATGGTGTTTAAAGGAAAAAATGAGAAAACAGTGTGCAACATTGTCCTAAATGATGAGAGATTATAACAAGTTGATAAATACATATATCTGGCTGGCCTATTCACTAGCGACGGAAAAATAGATGAGCAGTTAGATGGGCGCTTGAATGAGGGTAAGAAGGTCATCGGTAGAGCAGGGTCCATTTTCAGAGATCAAAAAAAATTTAAAAAAAAAACTAAAATGGCCGTATATAAATCTTTATTTGTACCGGCTGTACGATACGGTAGCGAGACATGGACATGTCAAGAAAAGGACAAGAGTAAAATCAAAGCGATTGGCATAAAACCTCTCCACATAATATGCGGGAAAACACTGATGGACAAAGTCCGAAACGAGATAATCCTCAAAGAATGTGGTACAGGAGAGACACAGCATCGCGTGGAATAAGATCATTTGGAACTAATTCCGCTATCCGGGGAATTGTGAGAAAACTGAGTGTTTTCTCATCATTGCTGTATGCAGATCGAATTGTGACTTTCACTACAGCCTGTGCGGTTGTAGTGAGATCGTTCAATGCACCCGCAGGAACGAAGCATCTCCTCTTCGGCAATCGTAGTGCTGTGGCCAATTTCGTTGTAATAAAATTGGCAGACGATCATGTATCGAGATGGGCTCAACATCGTACAGGTCACCGTTCTTTGTCTAATAAATAAATGACTGCGCTTGTCATTAGTTGACTCACTGGAGCACTTGCTGTTGAAGAGATACAACCTTGTTTTTCACCTGTGGGTCTCAGAAGCTATGTTTCGAGTTGTGAGGATGCCTGATGCGAGAGAGTATTATGCTTCTTGTTGCATACCATACAATTACTGGCTTTACAGTCTGTTGGTTTGTGATTATCACGCAGGCAATTGGTACAAAGCAAAGCGTCTTTTACTATTTCTATTCTTTCCGGAATCGCGAGTGTACGGAATTGCTCTCATAGAAAGAGGGGATGAGACATACGTCTGCATGCTGGACACGGTCTTAAAGTTGACGTTAGGAACGTTGACCTTGTGTTTCTTTGATTTGCGGAACTCGAAGGCATATTTATTGTTTCTTTAGCTTTAGTTATGTTCTCTTGTCCCCGTTGAGATAAACGAGCAGCTGTGCGATACAAAAATTCCAACATGTCATCGAGCTTCGGGAATACATTTCGTTTCAGGGTTTCGTCCCATTTTTCTAACGTAGTTTTGTTTAACTAATGTTCCCGATTGAATATATATTTGAATTTTCTTTTTCTGTCTGTCACTTTTCGTCTAGGAGATGTTCATCCTCCGATATAACATCTAGATAATCGTCTTGAATTGCGTATCGTTCAAAAACGAGATCAATATGAGTGGTATCCCTATCCAATATTTCTATTTCACCTTGAATATCATCAAATTTCGCGAAATCAGTTTTTACTTTTTGTACATGTGAGTTTAATTTTATACCGTCTGATTCTCCTTCGCGATATTTGACGAGAAAATTGTTCAAATGTAATATTTGACCGTTGATTATGTTTTTCTTTTTGTTCAAAATCTGAAGAAGTTTGGTTGCCATTGTTACGATTATATTTGAAATAAAATAGAGATTGGTTTCGCTTTGGAACGAGCTCGCCTGTTTTCTAATTATTTTGATGCTGAAACTGCATTCTCTAAGGATTTTCAGTAAATTCTGACTGTCTTGCCTCAAAAACGTATTCACTTGGAGGATTCAGCAAATCCGGCGCGATTGGACCTTATTCCTGGGCATTGTAGAACTCATAATTAATTTCCTTATTGGGCACTTATTTCTTGTCAATAATAAGTCAAGTCGTCCATTATCAATATCTTTCTTTAATAACTACTGAATTCATCTACACTCTTCAATGTTTGAGTTACAAGTGAAATGAAAATTGTTCGACCGCCCCTTTAGCTAACAGCTAACAGAGATAATACTATCATAAAAGAGAGGTTTTGATTCTATCTCGAAAACTGAAGCCACATTCTCGCTTCACCTATTGGTTGGATTTAAATTCGCAACCAATGCTTTAGAATCGAGATCACAACCGATATCAGCGGAATGTATTATGAAGCCAATGCATGCGCATCGAAGTGCGATCTGGAATCATTTTTAGGTTAAGAACAGAGCTGCATATTATGAAGCCAAGGCATGTATGCACAATTCATGTATTTGCGATTGATGATAGCTGACAATATGGACGTAAGAACTCATTGCTCTGCATGATATGGGGGGAGGGGCTCCATTCTATAAGAGGAAAACCAGCTGGATGATGGTGGCTAAGCATTTGGGGCGTTGTGCCGGCTATGTACGTTCCCCCCTTACCGATTGAGAGGGACACCACGAGCCACTCACGCTGAGTCTATGAGTTCTTACGAGGATTAAAAAAATATCAAGTGGTTTCAAAAGATTTCAACTGAATATATATTTTAGGAGAATATTTTAGAGAATTTCAGAAGATTCCAAGGAATTTTTTTTATTTCAATAATTTGAAGAAATTTTAAAGGATTGGGCATATTGTAGTCTATTTTGAAAGAATCCAAGGCATTTTAGAGATGTCAATAATTTCAAGAAATTTTAAAAGATTTTAAAGAGCTTGAAATATTTAAGGGAATTTTGAAGTATTTCAAGGAATTTTGTATTTATTTATTTGAAGAAATCTTTAAAGATTAGGATTATCTTGAAGAATTTCTAAAAAAATAAATAGAACATTTGAAAACTTTTAGAATTTTCTTTAAGATTCCAAGGATTTTTCATTTGATTTCGGTATTTATTTTTTATTTGATTTTAAAGAGATTAAAAAAATTTCAATAATCCAAGAAATTTTCAGTTGATTTCAATAATTCATTTAAGAGGATTTTAAATATTTTGGAGTATTTTAGAAGATTCCAAGCCATTTTTGAAAGCTTTAAAAAGTTTCAACTTTCAAGTAATTTAAAACTATTTCAAATAAATATGTAAGGAATTTGAAAAGACTCCAGGGCATTTCCAACAGATTTCAATAATTTAAAGGAATTTTTAAAAAATTATAAAAGATTTGAGAACTTTTAGAGTATTTTAAAAAATGCCAAGATATTTTCGAAAGCTTAACAAAGTTTCAAGTGACTTTTAAAGAATCTAAAGATTTTTTTAATTTTAATAATTTGAAAGAATTTCAAAGGATTGGAAATATTTTAGGGTGTTTTTAAAAATTATAAGGGATAAGAAATAACCTTGAACCTGTTGTTACATGCATTTGGCTGGCAGAATTGCGCGATATTATTTTATGACGTCATCAAGGAATGTTCTAGAACGGTCTCGATGCCAACCTCACACAGGCACACAGACACAGGCTTACCTCACACAGACAGACACTAATACTAATCCAGAATGCCGGTCAGGTAGGAATGCATGTTGACGTCATCAGGACCCATCGAAATTGTTCCAGAAGGTTAGCACGGACATGAACCACTTTTCCAGAAAAACTTAGCACGGACACGAACCACTACAGCTAGAATCTTCTCGATGTCGGTAAGGTAGGAATCTATATCCAGAACACAGCCTATACATCTACTCTCGTGAAAAATAACATTAAAAATAAAAAAAATTAAATTTGTGGACAAACGACACAAGCTATGAAAAAAAAAACGAATAGACAGAAGCTGCTCATCTAAAGAAGAACTACAAAATTTTCATCAGTGATTTGTTTATAAGATGCGTAGTTTTTGTTTTAATCGTAAAAAAAACATTAAAAATAAAAAAATTGATTTTTTCGAAAAACGAGGCAAGGAAAGAAAAACAATTAATACACAAAAGTTGTTCACTCAAAGAGGATCTACAAATTCGTTATTTATAATTTTTAGAAAAGACAAGTCGATTTTCTTTCAGTCGTAAAAAATAAGAATAAAAATTAAAAAATTAAAGTTTTGGAAAAACGACACAAGAGACGAAAAAAATGAGAAGACAAAAGTCGTTCAACAAAAAAATATCTAAAAGTTTGTTATATACTCTTGTCATAAAAATACATGAAAAATAAATAATTAACTATTTAAATTAAATTAAATACGTATGTTTCAATACTAATGCATATTATGAATTGTGATAATAAAAATTTATTGAAATGATAGATTTTTCAGGGTAGCTGAGAATTAAGATTTAGGCAAAATAAGGAGCAAATATTACAGTAATCATGAACAATAAAATTTGTAAATTATTGTGCAATATCTGAAGAAGCAGTACATGACCGAGGTACAAAAATAAATATAATATACATTTGATTTAATAGTGTTTAACATAATGTAGAAAAGTTCACATTTCGGATAAAATCGAGTGCGAAGCACGAGATACGTAATGAAAATCTTTTCGTTAAAGCCGAAGCAGCTTTAAGAAAAGAGAATTCACAATCATCAATTTACAGCTGTCGATGCTTTTACCTTTAATTCTAAAAGGTCTGCACAAATGTAGGGGAAATACAAGAACCGAGCGCGTAACGCGACGTAAATACATTAACTAGCGCGAAGCGCGAGAGCCAACAGTCGCGCGCCCTAGGCGCGCTCAAACTTTCGAGATAAGCGAGCCGCGCGCGATGAGAATGTATGATATGAAAAAACAGAGAGGTCCAATAGGTTAAACACTTTCACAAGCATTCAGTTGATCCTTGAATTCCGTAAATTCCGAAAATTTTTCGAATTTCGTAAATTCCTAAAATTCCATTAACTCCTTGCATCCGTGAATTCCTTTAATTACGTGAGTTCTCTGACCTGTCTCGGGTTCTCAAAACCAACCGGGTACACGCATTTTTCAGATTTTTGACAATTCGAGTATTCTCGAGCCCAGTCCGAAATAGCCGAGCCTGACTCGGCCCGAGCTTTTGAGCTTTTTGCACACCCCTACAAAAAATCTTAGAATTCTCGATTTGATAGAAATAGTATATGTAATTATAATGCTGAATCTGAAAAAAATTGCCCAGTTTTACAAAAAATTGATATATAAACCATGACAGAATATTTTGAAGCTCGATTACTTTGAAAATGGCTGATATTCTAGCACCAGAAAATAGATCAGGTACAAAAAAAGACCCTTGCAGAGAAAATTTGTTCATTCAGTTTTACACGACTATTATATTTACATTTATATTATTACCATTATATTTACACGAGTATTTTTATCCCAGGCCTCAGGAAGAGGACACAGTACGAGGCACCAAGCATCTCCTAGTTGTGCAGATTCCTGAGTTCCAGACGAGGGCTCTAGCGGCCCTCAACAACAGGCCCTTCTATCACTTTGGACAGGTCAACTTTAGGGTTGCCGGCCAGGGACAGGAGGAGCCTGTTGGGACACAGGAAGATCGGGTGCAGACCAAAATATTTGCTTCAGGTCTCACTATTATCCAAATTAACTTGCATCTCAGCAAAGGCGCCTCTGCAGTTTTGCAGAGGGGCATGGCTGCAAGGCACACATGTATCTCGCTAATCCAAGAACCTTGGTTAGTTCGAGATACCATAAGGGGATTGGGGGGGGGAGGGTGGTCTTTTTTGTTACAGGGACCCCAAGGCGGCGAAACCAATGGTCTGCATACTAGCGAAGGGAGTTAACGCTGTCCCGCTGCTTAAGCTATGTTCGAGAGACGTGATGGTGATAGCCACGGCTAGTTCTGGGATCGGCTTATTTCCCTTATGACAGCATTGCCAACCCACCAGTGGAGGTATGTACACTGGTGTAATATTGCAAGGTAAGGGTTATTCCTCTTCTGCTAGGATGCGATGTTAAATCCCACCATACTTTGTGTGGCAGCAAAGACTTCAACTGGAATACCTAATCACTACTGATTTAGATATTCTTAACGCGGGGAACACCCAGACGTTCCGTAACTCGATCAGGGAGAAAGTCATTGACATCACTCTCTGTACCAGTAGTTTCAGAGATAATATCAAGAGGTTTAGAGTTTCAGATGAACCCACTCTCTCAGATCACTCACAGATAGAGTTCGTTTTGGAATCCATTGTACCCGCTGGCCCTCTCATAGTAGGCTGTCGGAGCCATCCTATCACAAGTGAAGGACTGGATGGACATGCCTATCGCCTATTACTCGAAGGCAATATGCGCTTGTGAAATTAGCTACATACGATAAGGAGGAAGCCTTTCGGTACTATATGGAGTGCAAAATTTTTTGCCCTACATTGACGGAAGAAAATTAATCTAAGCATGTGGTCATCAGCCCGTTCATAGGATGCTTTATGTTGAGGACCCGGGCACCAGACTTCTTGAGTGGCGAATAAAATTGAAAAACGATTTTATTTTCGAATGAAAGATAGGTAAATTAAATCGCAGGGTCGAGGCCCTGTCTCAAAATTTAGTGCTTGGTAAGCTATCCAAAGGTCATGTATTAAAATTCTGTCCGAACGAACCACCCACACAATGTGGAAGAAATCACAATCCCTTGCAGCAGCTCTAAAAAATCCGACCATCGTAAGGTCTAGCCAGTTCAAACTTTGTAAAACAACACCGACCTCCTAGCGGTTTTAAGGCACCTAAAATTGGCGGAAGCAGAATTGCATCAAGGCTACAAAATCGTAAACCTAGACTCAAAACTACAATAACGCCCTCCCTCAGTGAAGAGTCTTCTCGATCGGAATCATCATCTGCAGAAGGGGATAAGGAGTTAAAGAAAAACATAAAAAAACCGCTTGTACATTATAGTAATTAGAGCTCTTCTACAGGTTTTTAATATTAAAAGTTATAATCTCTTACGTAAAAGTTAGTTTTCTGCATTAACGTGAAATTTTCAAAAATAGCAATTCGAATGAAAATTTGTAGAAAAAAATACGATGATAATTTACTGTTTCAATTTAATTTTGATTCAACTTCAGGATACAATGATCATTATGTTTTATTTTACAATTTTTTTATTAAATTGATCATACATAGTCTCCAGTGAATCGAAATTTGCAACAACTTTCATAAAAAGGTGTGGGAAGATTGGGTAATATCATCCTTATATTACATTCCTTCATTCCTTCATTTCATCTGATGTCATATTCTCAACATCACCGCTTATCATATTTATTTTCATCCACAAATGATTTCTATCTATCTTGTATATTCCACGAAGTATCCCAGTATACTCCAGTATTGCAAAAATGTCACCATTGGATGTTGATAACACAATATACTCTTGGATTAGCGTGGCAGAAATTCACCATTTACTAAAAGCAGTCAGATTTCGTTAACATTGGCAAAATACTATCTTCGGATCCCTAATTGCCGGTTCCGATTTGGCTCAGGAATCAGCCGAATATATTCAAGTGGTTCAATTGCATATCCTAGTACTTCATGTGAAGGAGTTCGGCCCGGAGGAGAACTGGACCTGGCATGAAGAAGAAGCTACTGAGGAGAAGTCCAAGCAGGTGCATTTTGTCTGGCACAAGAAGAAGAACCAGGACAGCGTTTGCCATTGGCATTCCATTCGGACTCTAGTGAATCGTAATTTGCGAAAGCTTTATTGAAACTGTTTGGGAAGATTGGGTGATTTTTTCCTACTGGACAACACCTTATTTCATCTGCAGTCAAATTATCAACTGCGCCGCTTATTATATTGATTTTTATTCGCGAATTATTGTCATCTGGTCTATATATTCCATGAATAGTCCCACTATAATCCAATATTGCAAAAATGTCACCACTGGATGTTGATAATACAATATATTCTTGGTTGTGCCCAAGCACATAGTTCGTATGATCTATTCGCATATAAATTGGTTTATAGGCAGGAAAAACGTATCTTCGAAATTCAAATCGCTGGTTCTGGTTTGTGCATGCAATAAGCCGAACATAGCCAAGTTGTTCTATTGCATTTCCAAGTACTTGAACAGAAAAAGGCCTTTCCGGAGAGGACCTGCATCTGGCACGAAAAGGAGGCTCCTGAGGTGAAGTCCGTTCAGGTGAATTTTGTTTGACAGAAGGAGAAGAGCCCGGGTTACGTTCGCCATTAGTATTCCATTCAGATTGTAGTGAATCTTCATTCGCTGAAGCTTTGATAAAATTGTAAGGGAACATTGGGCGTTTGTCGCCTACTGGAAAATATCGTCGTTCATCTGGGGTCAAATTATCAACTTCGCCGCTTATCATATTCATTTTTACCCTCGCATGAGTTCTGTGTGTCAAATATATTCCACGAAGAACCCCGCTACGCTCTAATATTGCAAAAATGTCACTATTGGATGCTGATACTACAATCTGTTCATGGGCCGGAATGGGAATATAGCTATGATCTTCATTCAGGGTTCTGATGAGTTTACCAGGAGGAAAAACGTATCTTCGAAATTCGAATCGCACGTCCTGATTTTTGCGGGGAATAAGCCGAATGTATCCAAGTTGTCCAAGTGTATATCCAAGTACTTCAGATGAAGGCGGCCACCCAGGAGGCGACCTGGTTTCGGAATAAAGAGGAGGCTTCTCAGGAGAAGTCCGGTTAGGTGAATGTTGTCTGCCAGAAGAAGAAGAACCAGGGTTTCGTTCGCCATTAGGATTCCATTTGGACTTTAGTGAATCGTTATTTGCTGAAGCTTTGATGAAAGTTTCTGGGAAGATTGGGTGAAATTCGCCCACTGGACAATCTTGCCTTTCTTTTGGGGTCAAATTTTCAATGTTTCCGTTTATCATATTCACTTTAATTCTCGTTCTAGCCCTACATGTCGCATATATTCCACGAAGAATCCCGCTATACTCTAATATTGCAAAAATGTCACCATTGGATGTTGATAATACAATATGTTCTTGGTTTGGCACGGGAATATATTTATTTTTTTCTGGTAGTCATGAGGGGATCCGAATGCAATACTGATCATTACCTTTTAGTCTCCAAAATAAACTTAGGACGGGGATGGAGAAGAAAGAAAACAACAAAATCGAAACAAACGCGAATCAAGATTGAAAATTTACAGAAACCGGAAGTGCGTATAGATTCTCAGAATAAGATAAACGAACGCATAGATGAGGCAACTTGGAGGGCGCTTAGAAACAATATAGATATAGAGGACGCATGGACTATGTTACGGGATATCAATATTCAAGCTGCGATTGAAGTATGTGGTACGGTGGTTATAGGAAGAAAATCTGGTTGTGCATGGTGAAATAATGAAATTAAAGCAGCCCAAAAAGAAAAGAAAAAAGCGTACGAGAGAACGTTAAACATCACAGGTCTCACCGCTGAGGAGAGAAATAATCTTCAAAATTATCACAGACACAAAAGGAGGAAAGTTAAACGACTAATCAAGGAAAGTAAAGATAAAATGAGAACAGAAGAAGAGAATAAATTAGAAAACGACTTTCAAGGAACCATGAAACTAGTATATAAAGAGATGAATAGAAGTAAAAGTATAGAGTTTGTGAGCATGAGAAACAGCAAAGGTGAAATGCGATATGATACAGACAGGATAGTAGTCGCTTCAAGAGACTCTTTCAAAAAATTATTATGAGGTGAAGATATAGGGCAACAGAAATGCGACATAGAACATAATGAATTAGAAAATCTAATTGAGAAAGTCTGTGTTACTGAAGTTACATATATAATTAAAAACAACTGCAATAATTATGGAGGTATCAGCTTACTAAGTACCGTAGGTAAAATATATTGAAAAATACTTATCCGTAGGGTAATGGAAATTACAGAAGAAAATATATGGGAAGTCCAATTTGGGTTTATGCCAGGAAGATCATGTACAGATCAGATACTTACCTTCAGACAGATCACAGAAAAAAGCCTAAGAGTAGGAAAGAAAGTTTTCTGTGCATTCGTTGACCTGCAAAAAGCATTTGACAAGGTAAATAGAAGTAAATGTTGGGAAGTCCTTAAAGAGTACATAGTACATGGATGGCTCCAACAAGCAATACAAACAATATATGCAGGCAGTAAAGCAAGTGTAAGGGTAAATGGGAAACTGACTGTCTGTTACGATATTGTGCAAGGCGTAAAACAAGGATGCGTCATGGGCTCATGGCTATCCATCATATTTATGGATAAGTGTCTAAGAATGGCCATCATCGACGAAAAAGCTGTAGATCCCGAAACAGTGAAGGTGCGTGGGTTGGCTTTCGCACATAACAAGATTGTTATGGCAGAATCAATCAAGGGCTTGCAGAGAATGTTGAATAAACTTAATATAAGCATGAAGACCATGAGCCTCAAAATTAACGTAAATGAAAGGAATGTAATGGTGTTTGAAGGAAAAAATGAAAAGACAATGTGCGACATTGTCCTAAATGATATGAGATTAAAAAAAGTTGACAAATACATATATCTGGGTAGCCTATTCACTAGCGACGGAAAAATAGACGAGGAGTTAAATAGGCGCATAAATGAGGGTAAAAAGGTTAACGGTAGAGCAGAGTCCATTTTCAGAGATAAAAATAAATAAATAAAAAACTAAAATGACCGCATATAAATCTTCATTTGTGCCTGCTGTACTGTACGGTAGTGAGACATGGACATATCAAGAAAAGGACGTGAGTAAAATCAAAGCAATTGGCATGAAAACTCTGCGCATAATATGCGGGAAAACACTGATGGACAAAGTCCGAAACGAGATAGTCCTCAAAGAATGTGACACAGGAGAGGAACTAGTTGATCTATGGGAAAAAATCCGTTAAGGTGGTTCGGACATGTTGGAAGAATAAAAGAAGAACAACTGACCAAACAGGTGTACTAAGGTAAAATAAATGGCAGAATGCCCAGAGGTAGACCACCGAAAGAATGATTAGAACCTGTGAATGACACCTGAAACAAAGACCTTGGATACTAATGGGCCTAAGTGGGGAACCACACATAACAACTTTTTCCGGCTCTTCACGTGGGGTGATCGACAGATAGATTGATCAGCAACCTGGGTCGGAGCAGTGTTGCGAAACGAACGTGTCATTTAAATAAATAACACGAGAATTCTAGATCAATCTAAAATATCTACCTTACACCTATATACCTATCTACCTTATACCTATATACCCATCCACACACTACTACTTTCCAACCGAGCAATTCACGCCTACCCCGAAAGGGAAGTGGCTTAATGATATAATAATAATAATAATAATTTATTTAATTAATTACACAAAATTCCAATAAAACATTTACGAATTTATAATAATTATCGAAGCAAGCTATTTTATAAATGATTTTACGTAATTATTAATTATTATATATTATAATTGATATTATTTATTATTAATATCAAACGTATAAAATGTATAATTATACATTTTATACGTTTTTTTCAGCAAGAATGCTTCATGTTACGTTTACGAACGCGAATATCAGGTAACATGTACATTAAATATTAATATTAACTATCTATCAAGAAGCTTTGATGAGAGAATTTATTTTTTTTCATTGATAAATTTTAATTTGTTTCATTTGTTTATCAAATTTGTTATTAACATTAGTACTTGTTGATTTATGATGATTAGTCATTAATAATTACAAATCTAATACAAAATATAAAAATATGTAGGGTAAGGAGGAGCAGCGCCGACCAGATAACAGTCAATGATTTTTTTAAAGTTAATAAGATGTAGAATTGATCCATTTTTTTCATTTCGAGTCCTACATTATTGAAAATATAGATCGATTTTATAGGACCTATGCCACAAAGGTATTTTGATTAATTTTCCAGGATTTCAGGTAATATCAATAGATTCCATGTAATTTCAAGGGATATTATAATATTTTAACAGATTTCTAAGAATTTATTCTCAACAATTCATGGAATTCGTATGATTTTAAACAGATTTTCAAATATTTCAAGGTGTTATCAAAGATTTCAAAGAATTTGAAATATTTAAGGTATTTTTAAAAACAAAGGGAATTTTTTAAGAGCTTCAATAAATTTCGAGGCATTTCAAAATATTTCAAAGGATTTGAAATACCTGAGAGCATTTTAAAACATTTCAGGGGATTTTCAAGAACTTTACAAAGTTTCAAGTGATTTTACAAGTTTCAAAGAATTGGAAATATTCTAGGGAATTTTAACATATTAAAAAATAATTTATAGCTAAAATTTGAGATAATTATGATTCTTTTTTATTAATTTATTATTTCATGATGTTTTAAAAAATTACAAGGGATTTTATAAAATTTCCGAGGATTTCTCTGTTTTTGGAGGATTTTAAAAGCTCTCTAGATTTTTGAATAAATGTCAAGGATTTTAAGAAGTATCGGCAGATTTAATAGAATTTCATGAGATTTCATTTCGAATTCACTCTGAATTCGTATAAATTCTATTGAATTCTGCAGAATTTTCGGGACTTTTTTTTAATTCACGTGAATTCTTCAAAATTCAGTTAATTCTACGTAATTTAATTTATTTCTTTTCTTCTTAGTTTTTGTTTGATTCATCTTGAAGTCGGCACTTCATCAAATTCTTTTAAATTTCCTAGAATGTTTCTAAACTCATTTCAAACTTACTGAATTCAATGCATTTTTTCATATTTTTCATTTTTCCTAAATTTCCTTAATTGAAATTGATATACTCATATACATGTTATATCGAACAAATCACAATTTATTTAAAAAATAACATTTCTTTTAATTTATCAAATAAAAAATTTATTACGGCAATATAATTTACAAATAAGTTAAGCGTTGAAAAAATTTAAGAGTCAATTATAATAAATTGAATTATAATTATATTCACAATTTTTCGAGATGATAACGATGGCAAACTTTACCTACAAATGGCATATGATAAATCCCTTATGTACTCCTTTAGCAGAGAAAAAAATGAAAAGGAGCTTCTTATTTGAGGCTACAGACATCATCATGTGGTACCTTCTAATTATTTTATACAGATATCTTGCAACATTATTTAAAAATAAATAACATAGAAAAAAGAAGTATATCTTCAACCAATAAGAGGAATTTTTCACGGGTTAGATGAATTTCTAGCCAAAAAGATGAATTTTCTATACCATGATTATTAATTTTCCACCAACAAAAGACGAATTTTCAACAAAGTACTTAGACTTTCAACCAAAGACATGAATTTTCAACTAAAATGATAAATCTCTAATACAATTAATAAAAAAACAATAGTTCAACTTTTAAACAATTAAATAAATTTTCCAGTTAAATGATGAATTTTATACCATGAAGATTATTTTTCTATCAATAAAGACAAATTTTCATCAATATTCATGAATTTTTAACAAAATACTTCAACTTTTACCCAAGGAGTGGATTTTTCAACAACAAAATTTGAATTCTCTACAAAGAATGTAATAACTGATATTTCAACTAAAAAAAATTTTCATTTTGAATTCAAAAAAATGAAATTCATTCAAGAAAGACGAATTTCCACCAAAATAGTCGAATCCTCAACCAAAACAGATTAATTTTCAACCAAATAGTTGCAATTTTAATTAGAAAGGATTCCACTAAAAGAGACGAATTTTCAAACATCTTTTCAACGGACTTAAATTATTCCCAAAATTTTGAAAAGTCTTTTAAAATTAAAAAAAATGCTTAAAATTCACAAGATTTCTTTCGAGATTTTACAAAAGCTATTGAACATTTTTTTGAAATTTTTAAAAATTAATTTTTGAAAATAAAACGTCATTGACAATGTTTTCAGAAATCTTAAGAGAATTTTATGATTTTCTAAAAAAATTCTGCTACATTCTGCAAAGTTCCCTTAAATTATTACAATTTTTTTCTACATTTTTAGAAAGCTTATGAAATGTTTTGAAATTTTTTTCAAAAATATTATATTTTTTTTTAAATAAAATATAAACTGATTTTTACCCTGGAATCTTAAGAAAAAAAATTTTCTTCAAAACTCTCAAAATTCTTGAAAATTTTCGTTCAAAGTCTTCAACAGTCTATATTTTGTTTTGAAGTTTTTGGAATACTTTAAAGTTAGAAATTGTTTTTGAATTTTTCAAAACATCTGATTATCTTTTAAACTTACTACTATTTTTTCTAAAAGTTTGTTTAAATATCTTCTACGTTATTTTTACAAATTCGAGAAAATTATTTGAAATTTTTTGAAATCTTTTTCAATGTTATGAAAAATGCATTTTTTGAGATAAACAATGATTTGGAATTTTCCCTGGAATCTTATGAGATTTTTTTTTCATTCTCTTCTAGCGTTTAAAAATTCTTACCAAATTTCCAAATGCTTGATTTAAAATCTTCAGAAATCTACATTTTGTTTTATTTTATTTTAAATCTTTTAAAAACTTGAATTATATTTGAATCTTTTCAAAACTTCTAAATATCTTTCAAAATTATTCGAATTTACTCCAAAATTTTGTTAAAATTCTAATACATTCTGGAAAATTGCCTTAAAATCTTTCACATTTTTTTCGACATTTTTGGAAATCTTGTGAAATGTTTTCAAATCTTTACCAATTATGTTTTACATACCTTTAAGCTCGGGTTTATAACGAAATAATCCAATATGAATCACTTTTGTACACATGTAATGTAGACTAGGTACATAAAACGATGTTCGAGATAGATTTTTAACCTAACCGACGCGCGGCATTGCTCGGAGTTTTTCAGCTGAATTCTTCTCCAGGCGTTCGAGCGTGACCGCGCTTAGAGTGGGAGTTTATGGCTTCTTGGAATTATACTCCCCTACAGCCCCGTAAACGGCATTGCTCGGAGTTTGGACTGTATACTGTTTCTTGAATGCTTTAAAGTTTAACATTTTGAGTAAAATTAATCAACTTTTATGTAAAAAATCTTTAATTAATACTATTCACATGCGACTAATATGGCGCATTCGGGACTAAAATCGGCAGGTAATATAAAGAATTGATTAAAAAGTTTCTCCATTGATAATTATTTAAATATATCCTTCATTATATTATTTTTCACATTGGTGAGTCATTCTGCACGGTTAAGAACACTTTTTTTCTTGACGTTTCAGCAGACATAACCCTCAAATTATTGTGAGACATTCTGTACTGTTATAAAAATAGTTTGTCTTGAAATTTCGGCAGACATACTCCCTCAAATATGTTAATACTATTAAAAGTAAATATATTTATCTTATTTTTATTAAATTGTACTAAGTTTTCTTCATAATTTATTTTTTATTCAATAATTATGAATTGAAATTGAAACGCGCCACATTATTAAACAAGGTAGGACAACTTGGCGCAGATGTACTTTTTGGAAAACACATTAATTAACTGTTTTAATGAACTTCAATTAAATTATCTCCATGCATAGAGTATTGATAAGATATTAGCCTAAACAAAATATATCTTATTAGAATATTTTACTTTATATTTTACTTTTAATCGTGCCTTTTCCTTTATGTGCGCCGCGTTCGCCGCCGCTCCCCTACGAAGCATAAAAAATGTCCTCTTGCAAAACAAAATCCCGTACATTTCCCGCTCAAATAAAATTCTTATATATAATTGTGCTGGTTACATTCCCAGTGGACACACAAGTCCTACAGACGTCCTTTGGCGGACGTCTTCAGCCAGAAAAAGAAGAATCTGTTTGCAGCCTGGCGCCCGGCTGATTCCGCTTTGGCGTGCTCTTCTGGCGCCAGAGTCTGGTATATCAGATCCTGGCCCAGACTGATCATGATATACACCAGACAAAATTAAAATAACGTAAAATGGTACTAAATAGGTTTCTGTAATAGTTTTACACTATATTTCAGCCCTTTCTAGGAGAATATACTGCGGAGACGTCACTACATTTCAGGCGAGACACACTGAAATATTACAAACATAACCCCTTGTCGTATAAGCTTATTGCATGCTTGCATGTTTGGGGATACTTGTGAATCGTTCAGATTTCCGATTGCTAGATTTTCAATTTCTTTAATTAATTTCTACATTAATTACTAGTGTTTAAACGAAATACCAGAATCTGGTTCCTTTATTCACCAGATTCTGTTTATCGTTTGGTCTATCATTTCTCCCGCCAGTCTGGTCGATTAGAGGGAGCAGATGCTGAGTCAGACTGTGGCCTCTGTCATACAAGCCAGACGTTGCTACTAGGGATGTCTCGGTGCCCACTGGGTAACTTATATTTATGCTCTAAGCGTATTTTTTTTCAATACTAGACCTAACGTTATTAGGGAGGCCAGTTTTAAATGATCGAAAAAAATGAAAAACTTATTTTGTTTGAAACATTCCTCAATTAAAAAAATATGACAGTCGGATTCTTCTCTACAATTTATTTGTTATCCATCAGAGGCAGCACCTCTCAGAAACGCAAAATGAGCGAATGATTTGAACATGAAACAAATTCGTAGGGAATTTGACAAATTGTCGCTTTCTAGATACTCCCTTTACCAATACTCTCAGTTGAATAGCATATAATTGGGTTTTGTTGATTTTCAAATAAAAACTGAGAGACTTGGCAACTTTGGAGTGTGTACCGATTGAACTATATAATAGGGAGTTTTTGCATATTGTTCCGTCGCTACGGTAAATGCTAAATGATACGATAAAGAACGTCGGATAGCGGAAAACCGTAACACTAAATTCGCAGAGCATGCGCAGAAACGTCATCAAGTGACTAGCGTTGACCGCAAGCTACGGAACGATATGCAAAAACTCCCTAATATCAAGAAACGGTAACGGAGATCGAACTCCAACGATAACTCTCATGAACGGGGTCGGTGAAAGTATTCATGATTTTTACTTTACCAACAGAGGATTTAAACTTATATAGAGAGTGTAAATATTAAATAAATAATATTTTCAAATCAATCGAGTAATATTAAACAAAAAGAATTTCTTTTTAGTAAAGTAACGTTTAATATACGAAAAATAGAAAAAACATACAATTATGCTTATAATAAACCTTACCATAAAAATATCTTTGTCTAGTACTTCTTAGGCGATACAGCAAATAATTTAGATATCCCGGTTTTCCTACAATTCATTTTTGACAAGTGGCCCTGTGATTAAAGGATCAAGATATTTCAACGGAAACATCATACAAAATTGTACAGAAATAAAACAATAAAATATGTGTCTGTATAGCTGTTTTCTGATTTACATCGATAACTAAGCTACGAGTATATAGCGAGAAAAAAAGAGGAAATAAGAATTACAAAAAAATGTGTAAAATAGTAAACTAAAAATATGCTGATTTATTACCCTTCTAGAAATAATCAATTGAACACGATTCAGAACGATTCACAGTTGTCAAAACTTCAATCGTTTTCAATCGGAGATAAATAAAGTTTTTCCTCATATTGAAGATTACTGTGTCAAAAACCTAAATATAAATGTTGCTTCATCATCATTTCGTTCGCGAAACAAAAAATTAGGCTTTTGGATTGTTCTGCCATATTTTTCTAAACGACTATAGCAAAGTTCTTAATCTTTGCTTTGGTGGCACTTTCCGTCTGTAAGTAAACGTGAAGAAATTCAATTAATTAAAAAAATTATTTGCTATTTCGTATGCAATCAATTTCACAATGTTATTTATATTTACACATCAAGAATTTACAAGCATCTCAAAAATTTGGAAATTTACTACTATTCTTCTCACATTGCAAGAATATGGAGTAAAATATATTTTATAATCTCTGCTAAATAACTGAGTATATATCCAAAAATGTTTATCTTATTCTGCATTGAATAATTTTTGCTCTAAATAAAAAAAAATAAACTGCGATAGGTGCTGCTCTTGACAAATCTAATGATATTCATTTGGTGTCAATAAAGAAACAACTAAGGACGACGGAGATGATAATGATAAATTAATCAAACGATATTATGTTACGTGTCGTAAAAGTGAACCTTACAAGAACGCAACAATATATGTCACATGTGTTAAAACTTGTGTTAAGTCAAGCCACTGTGAGTTTGTTCAATGCTTCACATGAATTTCATATTTCAATTCTAGTAATAGTTTTCGTTTCTGTGTGACTCAACCGATTAATCGTTTATTAAATGCCAATCTATCAAAAACGGCAAATGCAGCCAATGGTTAATCCAATAAATTAAGCTGAAACCATTGAAAAGGGGAAACCGCAAATTATAAATGTTATTTTTGTCTCATACTTATTCATAATTTTTTTCATGGAAGCTCATGACCTGAGTACCAATTTACTAGATCTGAAATATGCGCCTTTTTGCCGTTTCCGGGAAAACCAATTTTTAAATAGTTTTCACAGGTCATATAGTGTTTGGCTAAAAACAATTTTCATTATTTGCTAGATCAGGCTATAGTGCTTCTGCTCCAAGGCCGAAATGGTACGTGTTCGGTTCTCGCTGCGTGCACTTTTTCATTTATCTACCTTTCATTTATTAGAACGTTTATAAACATGGATTGCATTTTCAATCGCACTTCGTATCTTCGGAAGCAAGCATTTCTTTGCTGAGGCAATGTTCTGTTCGAAAATTTTGACTAAACATACAAATTTCAGTTCCAAAAACATCATTTATACATCATTTATGTTAGCGAAAAATATCACAAGTCAGAAGAAGTCACTCTTTCCGTAAAACTGGCATTCAAAAAATTATTATTAGCTGAATTTCTGAAGAATATTAAAGAAAATTATATTTATAAACATTGCAATGAATAAGAAATACAGAAAAGTGAAGGTATTCCACTAATCTTACATTTTTAATTTTGAATTTTAGATCAAAATGGCGTAGTTTTCAAAATTGGAATGAAAAATTTGGAAAGTAAATATTCTTAACGACTTAGATTCATGATCCTAATTTATGAATACTTCAACATTTCAACTAAGTTTGTAAGTGCCAAATTTTTGATGCTTCCAGTTTGATTTAATTAATTTCCGAAGAATACGATTGGAAAATATAGAATTGTTAGAGTTTTTCAGAATTATTAACTTTTGAAGACTCACAATGTTTGAAATTCTCCAATTTTGAACATTGAAAATGTGACTTATTTTTTTTATACTGATCACATTTTTTAGTAGAGAAACATATTTTAACTATTATGATATGATACTTATAAATAATATAATTATCAGCTTGTAAAATTCTATAATATTTCAATTTGAAATTATCGTTTCTCATGCGCAATACTTACGCACTTCAATTTTTTAGAACTTCAAACTAAACTCGGTTTTCCTTCAAAAGCTTTGAATTAGAAAATCTTAAATTTGAAATTCACTCATTTTTAGAGGTTGTAGTGAAGTTTTCGAGAAAACTCAGAAAGTTGTGAAAAATAACTTTCCGGGATTTCGCCGAAGCCGTACCTAACTTTGGAACGCGAGGAACGGCCGGTCAGAGAAAATTAATAAGAACACTCTTACCGTTCAACCAGGAAGATAAGCCTAGAATAAGCCGATATAATAGACATTTATATTAGAAAATCTACGCCGAAGCGCCAGAGTATCCTCAATTCAAATAATATTGTAATCCTCTACAATTTGGCGTAAGCGGGGTCGCGATCGTAACTGTGTATCAAACTGACAGCTCGTGAACACCGAGCAGACAGCGCAGACAGCCAACAGCAAAGAAGCAGGATGTGAGGATGGAACGAAATCAACACGGCGCACTAGTCTCGCGGATGACATGGCGTCACTACAGGACGGCCAAGTTTCAACGACAAAGTGGGGAGGTGCCACAACTAGCCGCTATGTTTCGCCGTCGTCATCATACCTCAGCGCCACGACCGGCGGAGAGTAGCGGTACTGAATCAATCACCAAGTCAGAACGAACCAGCCCTACAGCTCCACACCATTAGGCTTCACTAGCAGTGTCGAAGGCAGTACGTAACAGAGTCGACCATCCTGTACCACGGCATGGCTGAACGACCCCGCGCTACTAAGATCCAGTAAACGTCCATGTTCTAGAAAGCGCGTGAGAACCAATAAGCAGCAAGCAGCAGAAGTGTGAAGGCACCTATTGGCCGCGATGGGCAGGCCAGCCATCTTCACTTCAACCGGCCAATCGACAGGCGCGACACAAAGAGTCGAGAAGGAAGGAAGCGGAGAAGAACGCGGGACCTGCCACTTATGTTTCGTGGCTTGGCGGCGGCTTACCTTTAGTAAAGTACTAAAAAATGCAAGCTAACAAACATAGTTGTTCAAACAATTTTTTATTGTTTATAAATATCTTCTCTTATATAAGCCCTAAAAAGGTGGGTTTTTTTTTATGAACTATAACTTTTTGTTATACAATAGATTGTTGTTTGTAATTATATGTTCTCAGAGTAAACCTAGACAATTGCTTTCTTCTGAAATCTTGAGGATTGCTTTGACTGTTTAGTTATGTACAAATAATAAGTGAAGCTGAATAAAAGAACAAAAAAAGAATAATGAAATAATTAGAAAAATGTGAAAGGACCAGGTCTGCAAATAGCATGTCAAAGTGGTTTTTTAAATTACAATAGGAGGTTTATTGCAGAGCGTAAAAGAAAAATTTAGAATCGCACGTGTTTTTATATGAGACCCCCTCCAGTAAAATATATTCACGAAAAAGGAAGAGATTGTATGAATGATGTTTTTTTTCAATGTTTATTTATTATTTGTCCATAACTGAGAAGACAGCGATAGAATTGTATTTTAGAAGAAACCGTAACTTTCTAGCACTTATCTAAGAGGCGATAGTTACAAACTGTCAAAAATTAGTTGAACAACTATTTTTGTCCACTTAAATATATTATTACCCCACTAAGTGAAAACTGTCTAAAAAGCTAAAAATTTCGAAAGAAAAACGGCATCTATCTGGCATTAATATAAATAAAGATAGTGATTCACAATAATAATTTGTTTAAACAATGTAATTAATTGTTGAATCACAACAAGTGAGAAATAGACAAAAAGTAATGAATTTGACAAAAACCGCAACTTTTCACCATCAAGCAAAGAGACTATTATTAACAATGATAGGAAATTGTTCGAATAATTATTTTTGTTGACTTTAATTAATCATTACTTCATTCTTATCGTAAAGTGGACAAAAAGTTTAAAATTTCAGAAAAAAACCGCAACTATCTAATATTAATGAGGAAGGAGATAGCTATAAACAATAATACTTTGTTTAAACAATAATTTTTGCTGAATATAATTAAATACCACCTCACACCAAGTGAAAGGTGGACAAAAAGATTTAAATTTCATAAAAAACCGCGATTTGTTGCATTCAAAGATAATATTATTGAAAATAACAATAAATTGTTCAAACAATTATGTTTGTTAACATTAATGAAGTATCACATCAATTTAATTAAAAATTTGACAAAAAGTCGAAAAATATTCATGTCAGTATCTAATTATCAGTATAAGTAGTATTTTATGTATTGGAAATAATTTTCAATTAAAAAACTGCAGAAAAATCATAATTAGCGCCGGAAACTCGCAGAACCAAATTTTTCACTAATGGGGGTTTCTCGGGATTTTTTAAAACAGACTTAGAGTAGTGGTGTTTAAAAAAAAAATTGATTTGCATTTTATCAGTTATTGTGAAAAGAAACTTTGTGTTTCAACTCGAGTTAGCTAATATTGACGATTCTAAATAAAATTTACAACTTTTTTTTTCTTATGAGAAATACGTCTTAAATTTCGTGGAGTTTGGGAATTATTTAGCACTAATTCATAAGCCACAAACCGCGCGAATTATGACCCTTCAGACTGGAGATTTCTTCAATTTGTAGGATTTGAAATCGAAAAGTTGTCTTTTGATTTTTGAAATAAACAAAATTCAAATATTTTAATTTGAAAACCATGACAATTCAAGTTTTCAATTGTGAGGCTTGCAAATGAAACTATTCAATATTTTCGGTCATGTCTAGCAATTTTTCAGAAGAAAAGTTCATGATATACAGACTTACTTTCACAAAAATTAATTGACGGTTTCTTCTTGCCGAGTTAAGTTTATAGTTTGACTGTTTACCTAATGGCGACAGACCTCATTCTGCGGACAGGTCTTCTCCTATTGAGCCTCACCTTCGTGAAAAGTCACGGTCTCCTCCTGCCAGGTGTATGGCTACACCTACCACGATTGCTTATTTTGACGGAATTGAATATGAACTCGACGATCTTCAGTGTTTTCGACTTACTTCCAATAATAATACGCGTCGGTTGTTTGAGCTTTGGAGATACTCTTTCTCTGCAGATAAACCAATTAAATTAACAGTAGGAAGAAATCTGTTTGTGCCCATACTAGCAAGGCTAAATCGCTGTGAACCTATTCCAACCCAGGAACAAATCGAATTATCAACATCTGATGGGGACGTTTTTGCGATATTGAAAAGTAAAACTTTTCTTGCTGGAATATATTCATATAAGATTGGCACTCGCACTAAACGAAGAGCAAAAATAAACATGGAAGGCGGCACTTTAATTCTATTGAGCCGAGATGAATTCAGGTAAACTCCAGCAGGCCCCCTTCGTCCAATCTTATTTTATTATAGAGTAAAGCGTGTAAATCAAAATCCTCTACACCATTAATTTAATTACCAAACCTGAGACCGAAAATTTGGACGATTACATTAGACTGTCATGAATAAAAATGTAAAAATATAAGTCTCAAATATGAAATTTTTCGTGATGCGAAGGCGGCTTAAAATGTTATAAGTAACTCGAAATTACAAATAATGATAAATGAAATGTCCCTCTTAATAAGGTTACAAAACATTATCCCAAAATAATCATTATTTTTACTCAGAAGAAGTTTCTACAGCTTTGGCCGATACATCAACTAAAGTTGATGATTTTATGCTAGGGGAATTGTACAGTCTGTTGCACTTACGAAAAAAAAACTTTTAACCCTCTGCCTTGACTAGCGTATCCCCACTTTGTAATCTACACCACGTGACCACCTCACCGATACAAAGTACGTTTGAAAATTCAACTATTTTGTTAAATATCAAACTATTAATTTGAAAAATTGACTAGTTTGTAGAAAGCTAACTTTTTGTAGAAAATTCATAGTGTCTGGCAGAAAATTTAACTTTTTTGTGGAAAATTCATGTATGTTGTTCAAATTTTGTTGTTGTTGCTTAAAATTACTTTTTGAACTGAAAATTCAAATATTTAATTTTTGGTTGAAATTTCATCTTTTTGGTTGAAAATTCAACTATTTCATTAAAAATTAAACCATTTATTTGAAAAATTTACTAGTTTGTAGCAAGGTAACTTTTTTTGTAAAAAAATTATAGTGTTGGGTGGAAGATTCAATTATTTTGTTAAAAATTTGTTTGTTTTCTTTGTTTGAAATAACTTTTTGAACTGAAAATTCAACTATTTAATCTTTGGTTGAAAATTCATCTTTTTTGTTGATATTTCAACTATTTCGTTGAAAAATTAAACTCTTCATTTAAAAAATTGACCAGTTGATAGAATATTAACTTTTTTGTTGAAAATTGATCTTTTTAGTTGAAAATTGAACTCTCTCGTTAAAAATTAAACTATTTATTTGAAAAATTAACTAGTTGGTAGAAAATTCACTTTCTTGTTGAAAATTCATAGTGTCGGGTGGAAAATTCAACCTTTTTGTGGAAAATTTACGTATTTTGTTAATAATTTATGTTTTTGGTTTGAAAATTCAACAATCTGGTAAAAAATTAAACTAATAAACTTTTTTGGTGAAAATTCTTATTTTCGGGTAAAAAATGCAACTGTTTGGTTGAAAGTTCAACTATTTCATTAAAAATTAAACTATTTAGTTGAAAAATTAACTAGTTTGTAGAAAGGTAACTTTTTGTAGAAAATGTAGTGTCGGGTGGAAAATTCAACTTTTTTGTAGAAAATTCATGTATTTTGTTGAAAATTTGTTGGTTTTTTACGTTTAAAATTTCTTTTTGAACTAAAAATTCAACTATTTAATTTTTGGTTGAAAATTCCTCTGTTTTGTTGATATTTCAGCTACTTTGTTAAAAATCAAACTCTTTATTTGAAAAACTGACTAGTTTGTAGAAAGCTAACTTTTTGTAGAAAATTCATAGTGTTAGGTGTAAAATTCAACTTTTTTATTGAAAATTTGTCTTTTTGGTTTGTAAATTCAACTATTTCGTTAAAAATTAAACTATTTATTGTAAAAATTAACTACTTTGTGGAAAGCTAACTTTTTCTAGTAATTTCATAGTGTCGGGTGGAAAATTCTACTTTTTTATGGAAAATTTATGTATTTTATTGAAAATTTTTATTTTTGGTTTGAAAATTCAACAATCTGGTAAAAAATTAAACTAATAAACTTTCTTGTTAAAAATTCTTATTTTCGGATCAAAAATGCAACTTTTTGGTAGAAAATTTAACTATTTCATTAAAAAATAAACTATTTATTTTTGAAATTAACTAGTTTTCAGAAAGCAAACTTTTTTGTAGAAAATTTATAGTGTCGGGTGAAAAATTCAACTATTTTTTTGAAAATTCATGTATTTTGTTGAAATTTTATTTATTTTTTTCTTTAAAATTACTTTTTGAACTTAAAATTCCACTATTTCGTTAAAAATGAAACTATTTATTTGAAAAATGAACGGGTTTGGAGAAAATTAACTTTTTTCTTGAAAATTCATACTGCAGGTTGGGAAATTCATCCTTTTCGTGGAAAATTGATGTATTTTGTTGAAAATTCGACTTTTCGGTTATAAAATTGAAAAAAATCTTTTTTTTTCAAGCATGTGTATGTCAGAATAGTGCAGTACCAGCATAGTGTTGTGAGCTGGGCTGGGAGACCGCTCATGAACTCTGGCCTTGTATTCGAAGGGCAAGGCCATTCGACATCGGCTGCCCCGATCTCTTGTACCAGTACAATGTGCATACGTACTTACAAAGCGTAGGTACAAGTACATACATACTTACTATATTCCATCCTGACTGTCTCTTTGCACTTGGCAGGAGGCAGAAAAGTCCTCTTTTTTTCCCTCTACCTCTCCTAAAGTCCCATCCCTTTCCATCTTGTCCGACCTACTCCAGCAGTTAGTTCATTATACGGACCGCTCTGAAAAACCTGCACCGACCAGTTCTTGTCGATTTCTGGGCAAACACTGAAACGCTCTAAGGTCGTGCGAACTAACTTGTTGGCGCAACCGCACTTACTGAACAATTTCTTATTGTTCTTTTAGCAAAATTCAAGTTTTCAACGAAATTCCGAATTTTCTACTCAAAAAGATGAATTGTCAACGAAAAAGATTTCTTTTTTACTGAAGAAGACGATTTTTCAACAAAAGAGATGAATTTTCAAAGAAGTTGTTGAAGTTTCAACTAAGAAGGCATGGTGGCCTTTAAAAAAGTTAAATTCTATTTTCAGGTACCCTAAAGTGACCATATTTGAATCGCTGAAATGCAGGACGCTATCAGTAGGTCCAAGGGGGGGGGGGGTCGAGAACCTAGAGAGAAACGCAGGCCCCACTGAAAAAGCCTACATAGAAAACTACATTGGAACCTATGTGGGGACACATATGGGATACTTTTTTGAATTCCTGTCTCAAATTACGATCTAGGATAGGAATATAGGATGTGAATCTACACTGTTAGAAAAATCTGTACCAGATGTAGTACACATGTAATGGAAGCAAGAATGCACAACATGAAATTCAATTTCGTATACCAGCGTAAAGTAAATTTAGTATATGCATATACTGAATTTAGTATGCACGTACATGAAATTTAGTATACGCGTATACTAAATTCAGGTACCATATGTGCACGCGCACATATGGTACGAATTCCGTACTAGAAGGGAGACTTTTCGAATTCCATTTTTCCACCAGAATAAATTGAGATTAAATTTGTGTTCATTATGGACAAGCTCAAATCAAGTTTGAAAAAAATAGCAACTGCGATGGAATAAAGATTGCATCGCACAAATTCTGATTTGCGTGAAGCTTAAAGAACGTAGATAAAATTATAGATATATTATAATATTCACCAATAGAATTGTGGACTACTGCAAAAGACAAGACAAGAGTAGAATAAATCCTCATATTTTCTTATTAAAGAAAAAACTAATTAATGTATTAATGAAAAATTGTATTAACACTGTAACCAAGGAATATTCTAGTTCATCAGATTATATAGCATATCTTATAGTCGTTATTTCAGAGATTATAGGCGTTAAGTTTGTCCTGCTCGGATATTTACATTTCATTAGAGTGAGTTTCAAGGAAAAATATGTCTATTACTAAATTCGTCAAACTGATATCGTAATTTATATAATATTTTACGTTTAAGCGCAATCCGTCTTTTAAATGAAATATTTATCTAGTGTATTTTGCTGTTTCCTCCTGGTCAATGTTTCTCCATGCCAAATAATAATTTTTAACAGAAATCCCTTGCTTCAAGTCAGAATTATATTATATTTATCATATTATAAATTGTATCTTTCATATCAAAAATTAACAGTTCGGAGTCAACATTATAATTCTTCACAAAACTGCCATATCCCGAAGATAAATTATAATTCTTGATGGAAATTCCGTCTTTTAAAACAGAAATTATATTTCTTTGCTGAAATTGTACCGAGAAATTTTGAATCCTAGTTCTTTCCAAAAATTCTCGGTTTCAAGTTAGGATAATTGTATTTTTGTACGGAAATCTCCTGTACCAATTTTCAAAATTATATTTCTTTACTGAAGTTCTCTGTTCCAAGTTAAGTTCTCCTCCTGGCATAATTTTCGTCTATAGGGAAACAAGAATAAAAATTACAATTTATTACGGAAATTCCTATTTTTATCTCAGAACTTTAATTTTTTTCGAACATTTCATGCCCAAAAGTCCTAATTCTTTACAGAAATTTCCTGTCCTAAACTGGAAATTATAATTCTTCACTATAGTCCTGAATTGTAATTGTTCTAGAAGATTTACTTATTCGAGTGGGTATCATGATTTTTGCAACAAAATTTCTGTTCAACTCAGAATGAGAGTGATAAAACATATGAAACCGTTTTTAAATTGAATATTAGTATATTCAAAAGTAATTTCGCGGTTTTCCTGATGTCGTGGTCAGGTGAGCGTCCTGTCATTGCTTTCAAAATTCAAGACATTCCAAAGAAAAATCAAGATCTATTTGGAAACAAAGTCTAAAAGTGGATAAAACGGGCAGTGTTTGTATCTCATCAATTAAAAGTCTTCTGGATAAATTTATCGTAGAAATTGATGTAAATATTTAATTTAAATTGCGCCAACGAATGAAAGGCTTCACAAGTTAAAACTATTTATTTTTGATGATATTACATTTTCTGAAGACATTAATTCTAGGCTCTACATTTGTTTCCAAAAAGTGAACAAGTTTACGTCTGGTATGTGTCCACTAGCACACTAATTTGTTTAAGGTACTACGTCCGATCACGAAAGTTAAGCGGTGCTGAACTCGGTTATCAGTCGGATGGAGGCAGCCCTACTAGATGGGAAATGTTACAAAAATATCAGGAAGAGAGCACTTTTATTGACAATATAAAATGCGAAAAACAATGTTTCAACCACTCATTCTACATTTTCTCTAAAAGTGTATAATAAGCTTCTCATAATAACAGAACGTTACTCTTTAAGGCGCTCAGTAAACTAATAATAATAATACTGACGATATACATATTATGGTGCTACGTCAGATATAAATTCGCAGACCATTTAAAAGAAGTATGTACTGATACTGTGAAGAGATCTATATCACACATCGTATACATTTGTGATCGAGGATCTGAACTGAAAGCCAAGTAGATTGGATCCCTAGATCTTGTTGATCGCGTAGGTATATTAAGAGAAATAATTTGTAACTGTTCAGGAAAGTCAATTATACCTCGAATTAAATTAAACAAAAATAGAATATCGGCATATGTTCGTCTGTCCTGAACATTCGAAACATTATATCGTTTACAAAGAATATTCAAATCAGATCCCAGAGAAGTGTGGGTTACTGATCAATCTCTCTAGCGATCACCCCAAGTGAAGAACTTCGCAAGGTTGTTATGTGAGGTTTCTCACTCGGGCCCATTAGTATCCAAGGTTGCTACCATATAGCACAGTCAGTACATATATCGAATTATGTATTGTCATATTAGTTTTTGTTGACATATTTTCACTTCTGAGAATTGACCATGCTCTAGCGATAACCTTTTGACCCTCGTTCATGCGCCTATCTAGCTCCCCATCTATCTTCCCGTCACTAGTGAATAGACTACATAGATATATGCACTTATCCACTTGTTGTAATCTCTTATCATTTAGGACAATGTCACATATTTTTATCTCACCTTTTTCTTCAAACACTATGATTATTGTTTTATTTACGTTAATTTTGAGGCCCATGTTCTTCATGCTTGTATTAGGTTCATTCAACATTCTTTGCAAGTCCTCGATTGAATCTGCCATAACAATCTTGTCATCTGCGAAAGACAATCCACGCTCCTTCACTGTTTCGAGATCTATACCTTCTTCGTCAAAGAGGGCCATTCTTAGACACTTATCCATAAATATAATAAATAGCCATGAGGTGGCTTCAAGAATCACAGCCATCTAATTTGGAAGAGCTCTACAAATCTGCCCAGCTCGAAGCGAACAGAGAACTTCATAAAATGCAAGCCGCTATGGATGGTCTGGTTGTAACTGATCCCCCACGACGGAGGAGGTTTTCTAAGATTGAGGTACAGAATTTATTGCCTGAACAGCACCCTGGAGAGATTCGACATTTTGTTAGATCGTCTAGGTTTCCGAGATCAAATTTATTTGAGCCAAATACACCCACTACAGCCTTCGATACATACTACGATCAACAGAGTCAACATGACAGTGGATTTTCCGGGTCTGAGAGATCACATCAATTTGAGCCATATACACCCGCTACATGGTTTGATACACTCGAAGCTCAAGATAGTCAACAAAGCAGGAAATAGTTGAGTTAAACGACTGATTTTCGAAGCAATGATCAAGAGATGTCCGGGAAGGATCATGAGCTTTTGGAACACACGCGACGTAGATTGGACAACTACAATATCTGGTATGATTAGCATATTAGTCCACGACGGAAGATTCGGAAAAAGGAAACAATCGAACGCCGACTATTTGGTCATTCACAGATTAATCAGTTGAAAATAGTATACTAGTAGTATAATATGCACCAAGATACAGTCTCTTGCCGCTCTGAGCTGGTAGTTCAGAAGAAAATCCGCCAGGGCACTATGTCCCGCCTCTCTCGCAACAGAAATGACGCGTCGAGTGTTTAGGAGAGAAAACAATGCAAAGCAAAGCATATGTACCTAGCGCAGAGGCAATCGTGATCAACAACATGATAAATGATGACCAACAAGGCGGTCTCTTCAGGGCGACGCTCTTCCATTGATGTGGGGAAACTTCCCCAGATCAATTTCTGCAAATTTCAAGTTATTACACAATAGTATAGAGAAAACTTCCTATCAAATCTTGGGGAAGATTCACTACGATTTGTTTGATATTCCACACGAATGTTTGTTGAATTTTTGCTACTAAACTTGAGGAAAAGTTCCACAAAATGTGCGGAAATTAGCATCAACACAATTTTGAGGAAAATTCCCCAACAAATTTTTTATAGTGTAGAGCTGCCGGAAAATATTTGAAGATTTTTTAAGTTGTAATGGCAGGCCTGGGACACATCGGAGAAATTTAAAATCTCTGAAATTTGTCGTTGAGATTCTCTGAAAATTCCAGGAAAACTCTTCAATCTTTTTACATCCCTTGAATTAAAAAAAATCTTATAATTGCTTTCGAAATCGAGTCTAATCCTTTGAATCTGATAAAGTTCTTTGAAATCTCTTAAATTCCTGAACTTCGTAGAAATTCCTAGTATTCATCTGAAATTTCATTTTATTCTATTTATTCCTCAAAATTCTCTACAAATCCGCTGAAATTCCTGCAAACCTTTTGAATAGCACTGATAATCTCCACATCGTTTGAAAATCGTTTGAAGATATCTGAAATCCTACAAAAATCTTTGATAACAACATAATTCAATTTCTTGAATTATTTTAAAATCCCCTGAAATTTCTCGAAAACTCTCCACATTTTTGCATCCATTGAAATTTACGGAAATTCCTTGCAGTATTATAAAATTTGTTAATTTTCTTTGAAATCCATTCCAACCTTCGAATATTGTGAAATTCCTCGAAATCTTCGAAATATTCAGGTTTTCAGAATCTCATGGACTAATTTGCTAGAAATAATGTTAGAATAATTTGCTCTAAATTGGAGACTTAATCATTAAATTCGTAAATATTAAAAATTATATCACTTTAAGCAATTTTGAGTTGGAAGTTCGGAATCAAGGCTTTCCTTTTTAAACAAGTTAGTTTGAAATTGTTTACTTTTGAATATTTGATTAATAATACCTATTTTGAACAATCATTCAAATCTTGCAAAATTCTTTTAAATTCCCTAAAATCCATTGAGGTATTTGAAATCCTTTGGTATTTTTGATACTATTTTAGAACTCCTAAAAATGTTTTAAATCTTCCAAATCCCCTGGAGTCCTTTAAATTTTTGTAAGAATTTAAAGTCCTTGGAGATCCTATAAAATTTCAAATCCCTCGAAATATCTTAAACCCCCATGAAATATCTCAAAATGCCTGCAAATCACCAAAAAAAAGTATGAAGATTTTATTGTAAACAGCTCTGTGTCAGCGCAATATAGTGCTTGTAGTACCTCGTTAATTCAATATAATAAAAATTTGATTTTGCTTTATTAGTAATTGTAACGGTGTGACTTGTAACTCACCTAATAATATTAGTATTATCTATAGTAACAATTAATCATAATTATCAACATAATCTTTCATAGTTATAAATTCAAAATTAATAATAAAAAAATTGAAGAATAAGTTTCAAATTACATAAATATTTTTTTTTATTTCAACCCCTCGTCTCTTCATATAGGATACCGTAACATTTTCTCAGACCCACGCCAAAATTTGACGAAGATTTTATAAACTTATAAAGTAAAATGTGTTGAATAAAAATTAGTAATATTCGGTTTTTTCACAAAAAGTTTCCTTTGTTCATGTCATTTTAATTTTCGCTTTCGCGGCCTACCTCTTTTCATCTTAATTTTGATTTCTTCTTTTTTCTGACACTAAATTCTCCTCGCATTCAAATTCTTTTATCTAATTTTCCACCACTATTTTTCCTTCACTCTCTAATTTCTATAATTTATCATTCAAGTCAATCTTTATGAAACAGTCTCGATAAATTGCTTTTTCATGAAATTTAACATGTCTAGACTCTAAAGACTTTTTGAATACTTGAAGAATTTTCATAAACTTATGCTTAATCAGCACACGAAATTCACTTTTTTCCATTTTCGTTAACATTCACGAGGTTCTCTCCTTTCAATGGATATTAAGCACAAAATAAATGACCCAGCTTGCTCAAAATTTAACAGTAGTCTATTCATTGATGGCGTTGACGGGATCAATGATGCATTTAGAGTTACTGCGCAAAAAATTCAAAAAGTCACTAACTTATCAAACAACCCTCGTAGCCTAGATTTTTCATGATTTTAAATACTACGATTCCAACTTGAAATTGTGTATTTTTAATCCCTTTAAATCAAACCAATTTTAATTTGAAAGACACTGAGTTTTAAATGTTCAATTTACATTTTAGAAAATTTTCTGCAAGTAATCGTGGCATCTGGGTATTACTTTAAAAGAAAATTTTTACATACATAACAATTAATAATAACGAATATTTTTAGATATAGGTGTTTCAATTTATTAATTACGCCATAGCATTCAGAAAATACCATTGATTTTCTATATTATAATATAATAACTTTTTTAAACAAATAAAAATTGTTTTAACAATTAGCAGTAGGTGAAAAAATCTAACACCGATTTCAATAAAACGTCGCTACGTTGTAGAGGACAAAAAATACGAGACACGTATATTTTCTTCTTTGCTGAAAAACATTTTAAAGGGGTGAAAAACACCTAAAGTTCACCCCAAAAAAAAAAACAGTTTTTTCAAGATATCTCTGTTTCTATGCACATTTTTTTAAAAACCAATTGGAGATTGTTTATTATCAAACGCAGATATTATGTACAGCATATCGAATCCCAGGGATCGCATCCCCTATTTTTTATAAGAGTAAAAATGATTTTTATTTCTCGAATTTTTGCTCTGAAAAAATGGTGAAAATAATCAAATACTTAAAAAATAATAATTTTAATCTGAAGAAAATCAAATTCTAAACTTGACGTGTTTCAGGGTTTTTCACACTTTGAAAAATTATTCGTACATAAAACTAAAGTAAGTATATTTACATGTGTTAACTACAAAAATAATTTTTAAGTTTTAGTACAAATACAAATATAGCGGTCATTGCATTGTGGGGTTTAAACTACCGATAAAAAGTGTGTTCACACGTAGCAACGATCAGAGTGTCAGTAATCGATTTCAATGAAACTTTGCTGCGTTGTACAGTACAAAAAAGAAAAGCTATGTATATTTTTTTATCTGCGGAAAAACATTTTAAAGGGGATAAGCACGCCCGAAATTTACCCTTCAAAAGTTTTTTTTTCAGAATACCTCTTATTATGCAATAATTAAAAAAAAAAACAGTTGGCGATAGTTTCTTATCGAACAAAGATACTAAATACAACATTCCAAACTACAGGGGTTACATCCCATTTTTTTATCAGGGTCGCAATGTTTTTTTTTTTAATTTTCCCTAGAAAATTATAAAATTCATTAGATACTTATAAAAATAGTTTCATTCTAAAAAAAAATATTCTAAAAAAAAAAGAAGAAGAATATCTTGAAAAAACTGTTTATGGGGGTGAAATTTAGAGGCGTTTTCGCCCCTTTAAAATGTTTTTCAGCAGAAAAGAAAATATACGTGTCTCGTATATTTTCTTTGCTTATTATTGACTTATAACGAATGACTGAGCACCACCTCTCTTTCGGTCCCTTGGTCCCAACATCGGCTAAAATGCCGAGGACTGAAATTTTAGAAGCGAAGTAAACCCAATTTACTTCAATCCAGAGTTGAGTGTACTTGATGTACTGCTACAATGCCAGCATTATCCCTGTTGAGGGAGATTATATGGCGCGTTTGCACACTCTGTGGTTCCAGAAACACCCAGAACTTCAGCACGTTTCGCATCAGTATTTGCGAAATCAAGCTGTCTACCTCTCGAAAACTGGATATGTACGGAGAGCGCTTGCCAACAGCTGTATGAACAAGCCGCAGACGAAGGGGGGGGGGGGACGAAATTAAGACTAAAAGCGGAAAGCAGGCACCTCATGAGGTATGATCGCGATTTCAGAAAAAGGAAGAACATTAACATCCAGGTTCCTCCTAAGTTCCAAGATCAAGCTAAAATGGATGCCTCGCTTCGTGAGGATATCTTGGAGGAGTTCGATCTCTGGACCATCAATTGTTCAGTTCATGGTGCGGCGAGAGCATTGGCTGATTCAAATCGAAGGCTTCTTCTTCTTCTTAATTGTGGCTTATTGCTATTCAGCAAACGGCCAGAACTAAACATATAAAATTGATCACGTTGAACTTCTAATGAAACTTCTTAGTAGTAAGAAGTAACTCAATCCAGTAAGTGTATTTCTTCCAATCCGTGCTCAAACCAGTTCGTCCCTCCACA
This sequence comes from Andricus grossulariae, assembly GCA_011634705.1. Taxonomy (NCBI): domain Eukaryota; kingdom Metazoa; phylum Arthropoda; class Insecta; order Hymenoptera; family Cynipidae; genus Andricus; species Andricus grossulariae. The sequence continues at coordinate 69,699,890 of JAABKJ010075445.1, read as the reverse complement.
ATTTACTCAAATTCATAAAAACTAAAGAATGATATTTCCTTTCCCAAAGAACCCCCCAATTTCGCTCACTGCTTCAGTATCAGGCTCAAATATCAGATCCGAAAGACTAACTTGCTTAAGGGATCTGCCCGGAAACCGTCTGGAAAGATAGCCCAGAAAAGCTGGTCTACCCTCCGAAAGAAGGGCACCCTCATGGATCAAATGGTGGGCGATTGACTTTTCGCTCCCGACCTTCACAGGTAGGCACTAATACATTACCTGCTGAGGGGAGCAAACGTCCCTTCCGCTGGACGGACTACGGATCTATCTCCTCTCTTACTTCTCCCTCTCAAGCAATGTCCAGGCCTACTCTCCCCCACCCTTTTCATTTTTCACACAATTCTGAAGGTAGACTGTAGACTGTAGAGCATCAACCTATTATCTATTAGTTTCATTTGTAACCCTGAGAGAAGATGTCATAAATCCAGATTCAAAATCCACCAGTTCAGATTTAAGATCCAATAAATCCACTTACAATGAAGATCCAATCATTCCAAATTTGAAGTAATCTAGCTACAATCACTTCAACAGAAACCAATCATTCGAAACAATTCAGATTCAAAATCCAACTAGTCAAAACAATCAAGAATCAACATCCAACCAATAAAACAAATCCAGATTCAAAATCCACCAGTTCAGATTTAAGATCCAATAAATCCACTTACAATGAAGATCCAATCATTCCAACAAAGTCCAATCATTTAAAGTAATCCAGCTACAATCACTCCAACAAAGACGAATCGTTCGAAATAATCTAAGTTCAAAATCAAAACATTGAAAAAAATCAAATGTTAACATCAAACCAATAAAACCGATCCAGATTCAAAATCCACCAATTCAGATTTCAGATCCAATAAATCCGGCTATAGTGAAGATCCAATCATTTCAATAAAGTACAATCACTCAAACTAATCCAGCTACAATCACTTCAACAGAAACCAATAATTCCAAATAATTTATATTCAGAATCTAACTATTTAAAACAATCAAGAATTAACACCCAATTAATAAAACCAATCAAGATTTAAAACCCACCAGTTCAGACTTAAGATTCAATAAATCCAGCTATAATCACTCTAACAAAGACGAATCATTCGAAATAATCTAGGTTCAACATCCAACCATTCCAAAAAATCAAGTATTTACATCCAATCAATAAAACCAATCCAGTTTCAAAATCAATCAATTCAGATTTAAGATCCAAAAAATCCATTCACAATGAAGATCCAATCATTCCAACAAAGTCCAATCATTCAAAGTAATGCACCTACAATCACTTTAACAAACACCAATCATTCAAAATTATGCAGGCTTAAAATCCAACCGTTTGATACAATCAAGTATCAACATGCAACCATTTAAACTAATTCAGTTTCAGAATCCAACTTTTTCAAATAACCAATCGACATATTCCATACTCATTTATTCAAATCCACCAATTACAGATTTTGAAATCCAGCTAATAAAGATCCAATTAATCCAACTAATACTAAGTTTCAATCTTTAAAATTAAAATGTAAGATGAAAACAAACAAACCAAATCAAATTTAAGGTTTAATTAATCTAAATAATACAAATCCAATAATCCAACTGATCCACATTCAGAATTCAACGCAGAATTCAACCATCGTTAATTAGAACTATAATGAATAAATTTTTGAAATCCGATTCAGGTTCCAATCAATCCAATTCACTATAATCTTTAGATTCAAAATCAACCCGTGCGTTGGGGTGTATGACCTTGAAATCTTTGAAAACTTAAGTAACTTTGGCACTCTAAATCGTCCATTTTTAAAGATTTTATAACTTTGATCACATCAGATTTTTTCTTGAAAACAAGAATATGATATAAATAACAAAATAATTCCGTCATTTGTTTAAATAAATTTCTTCCCACAAACTCACTACAAAGTCTTTTTTTGGTATTAATCGGACAATTTTCAAGAGCAATAATTTTAGTTTCAACCAGTAATTTAATAAATTATAGATTGTTTAAAAATTTGGTATAGATTGATTGGTTGTAATGTGAGCGGGGGAGCCAATAAGTACCTCCCCCTGGCGCGGCACTCAGGCTATAAAACCCATTGTGCCATACTCGTTTTTATTCTCAAGGCAGTACATTGAATCTGGGCACCTTCACCGAGTTTAGATCTCAGCACAGAAAAAACTAGGATTTCTATTAGAACCAATTTTTGGTTCCAAAGGAGCTGCAACAAAAAGGAACCTCTCTTGCTGAAAAGGAATCCAAAATGATAAATGGTTTCTGAATGAACCCAAAGTATGGATTGAAACAGTTCCAATGGAGCCCTTTTTCACTTCAGCCTTGACTCACTACGAAGATTTTACAAGTTTATGGTGTACATTTTACTTTGTAATTCGAATTAAATAATATTGCACTGGGAAAAATTTAATAAAGAAACTAAAATTATATATATTAGTCATTCTTGAAAGCAAGATACTGCACATGAAATATGACAGTTTTTAAGGTTATGTTAAAAATCCAACGTTTTCAACTGCGAATGTATCAAAAATGCGCGGTACTATTTAAAACTATATAATATACACTCGCAATATTACTTTAATATTATATTTTTTTTAGGAAGGTAGGTACTTTTGTTATTCAATTGAATTTGTTTTTAAAAAGAATAAAAAATGTTTGTTTCTATTTATCTGTATGATCAGTCATAGTCCTCATTGATTTCAAATAAGCCCGCGCTTTTCGGCACATGCGCAGTTGAAAATATGAATAGCCATCTATCGGATATCAACGAACTAAAAAGAACCCTCGAAAAGAGTTCTATTGGAGTCTCAGTTCTAATTGATACCAACTTTTACGTGAGCCGCCACTTTACTGAACCCTCAGTTTCTTCTGTGACGTTTTCGACGCTGGAAAAGTTTAGTTCTAGTTTGGCTGGCTTTGGGAAAGCATAATAAGTACAATTAATGTAACTTTTTGAAAATCTGTATAAACTAATTTCTTCACATATTTTTGTCAGGTTGTGTGTTGTGTTTCAAAAGAATGAACATTAATGCTGAAATCTGCAGGCTGCTACCTTATTGATAAATAATTTGAAGTGCAAAAGGTGCATATAATATTTATTTATATATACTATACCATATACTATAAATTATAATTGCAAATCTGTATTATCATCGGAGAAGGTAACGGATCGAGAAGAGAAATCCACACATAACATGGAAATCTACAATATCAACATATATATATATATATATATATATAATTAATTTTTCTTCAATACTCTATTCTTTATATTATTTCTGTTTATATTAATCTGCTTGTGTGTGTGTGTGTGTTAGAGAGAGAGAGAGAGAATTTCAGAATCGTGCGGATTCAATCGGAATAAATTTTGTAGCAAAATTCGGATTCATGTGGATTGATTCAGACTGAAATTTTACAGAAACTCCTACGGAGTAGGTCGGACTCATTCGGAATGAACTCGTCTTAAAAGTTCGGATTCACGTGGATTGATTTGGAATGAAATTATACATAAGACCCTGCGGAGTCAGTCGGGCTCATTCAGAATGAAAACGGACTGGATTCGGAATGATTCGGAAACAGATTTCGCATTCGCACGGAATGAAACGGATTCAATTTCTCGGAATCAGACGGACTCAGACGGAATCATTTTGGTTTCGAAACTTCCACTAGAGATGTTATTGTGTTTTACCGGTTTTACCTGAAATTATAGTATTTTTGAATAACAAAATGTAGAAGCTAAACAATTGCGAATTTTGTCAAAGTTTTTCTGCGGAAATTGAAACTTGTATTGAAAAGTGATTAGATTTCAAAGAATCATTTTGAACAATTTTAGGTCATATTTTCGGTTTACATCGAAAAGTGGTATTTTATTAATTAATTAATTAATTTTTTTAAGCATTCAACGGGCAATGCCCTTTATTACATATGAAAGAGGGACTAAATATAAAGTAAACTGAGTATAAATGTAATAGTAGTAAACAAAAGAGTGCACGAGCCGGTCAACGTATGGAAATTATATACTGTTTTAGTCTCTGAGTAGCGCTGTGAGTCTGTTCTTGAATCTAGATGAATATGAGTCGAAGAAATCTAAGTCCAGAAAGTGGTTAGCTTTCTTAAAAATTTGTTCAAGAGTAGGATTTCCGCTATAATTTGTTCGATGAAAAGGAACTCTAGAGATAGAGTTCGAGCCTCTGAGAGAGAGAGAGAGAGAGAGAGAGAGAGAGAGAGAGAGAGAGAGTAGGAGCAGAGAACGAGATCAAGGCTAGCATTTGTGGAGAATCGATATATCCATTAATTACATTATAGAGAAAACGCAAGTCTGCTGTTAAGAGTCGGGATTGCATTTAAGGTATATTTAAGGTAGTTTGAAGTTCAGTGTAATCGTGGTCCAATCCTAGCTGAAAATTTATGTACAGGACGGTTCCTGTGCAGGAATTTGGCGAGGGAAACTGTACACGATCCTGCAAAGGAACCTGTATACAAGGTAAACTTTAAATGATCCTGTACAGGTTCCTTCGCAGAGTCAATTGAGGTGTGGGTTCATGTACAGAAACATGTTCAAGATCCTATACATGAACCTGCGTAGGAACTAATCCGCGAGGGTTCGCTAGTTACTTAGCTCTCTCAATGGTGAGTTGGATCTTCAAGGCAATAAAAGGATGGCAACTTTATAGCTGTAAGCGACATGAGTTTTCGCGATGGCTTTCTGCGAAGGACTCTATACGTGTTTCTGTACAGGATCCTTCAAAGGTTCCTTTGATGTCTTTCTGTGAGGGATCCTATACACGTTTCTTTACAGGAACCTGCACCTCGATTTTGTTTGCAATGAAGCCTGTACAGGAAGCCGGTACAGGATCATTCAAAAGTTCCTTCGTCGGTGCAGGTTCCTTTGCAGGATCATGTACAGTTTCCTTCGCCAAATTCCTGCACAGGAACCGTCAAGATTACCCGTACAGGTTCGTGTGCAGTTTCCTGTACAGGAACATGTGCAGGATCCTCCGAGGTTCCTGTACAGGAATTTTCAGCTGAGCCCACTCTGCCCCCACTTAAGCAGTTTAAGCCTGCGAATAGCGTAAGGTGTACGGAGGCTCATGTACTTGAAAAAATCTGTCCGCCGCTCGGGCACGTTCTCATCGCGCACTACGCGCGCGTCTCGCTTCGCTCGCAAGTTTGAGCACGCCTAGGGCGCGCGTCTGTCGTATTTCGCGCTCGGATATTTATTTTTTGCACTAAGAATGCTTGAATGAAACTTTATAAAAAATATTTTTCTTAGATCCCAGTATTTGCATGCATCTTCATATTCTGAATTTTCTATTTAATTAAGTATAGTTAAAGATTAAATTGCTCAAATCTCTGTAGGATTTGAAGTACACATTCTCATCGTGAAACTCGCACTACGCACTCGATTGTTGACAGAAATTTTCAAATGTATATTTATTTTCTGAATTACTTTACAATAAAAGGCTAAAATCATTTCTTCAAGCATTATTTTCCTATCTCACGTTATTATGCTAAAAATAGGGTTTTTGTATTGATATTATTTTTTATGGATAAAACAAAATATCCTAAAAGTCTTTTTTTAGACTTCTTACGTGTCTCGCGTCTTTTGGCGTAATATTGGAATTCTCGATGTTTGCATATCAATTTTGATAAATTAATTAAAATCGACGGATTCGTTCAAAAAATGGCTCAAAGAAATGTTGTAGGAATTTTCAAACGCTGAAATTAATCCAAAAACTTTTCCCCATATTTGGCGTTGTTTGGCTCAAAATTCGAATTTCCTATTTTTTTCATAATATTTTCGATAAATAAAACCAAAATGACAAGTCCTATCACAAAATGGTTCAAATAAATTTTATAGGACTTTTTAGAAGCTGCAATTCCTTTCTTGAATTTGTTTTTGTATCTCATGCCGTTTGGTGTGAAATTTGTATGTTCGATTTTGTGCATAGTACTTTCAATAAATAAAACCAAAATGATAAGTCCTGTCAAAAAATGGTTAAAAGAAATTTTGTATTATTCATTGTTTAGATTGTACACCCAACTACCACCTTTATGTGTGTATTTTGTTTTGCGAGTCGAAAATCATTCGTTGTACGGTAGAGAGTCATTGTTGTAACGTCACCGAGAGTCGCAGATGGTTGATGTTTTATGCTGAGAAGGTCACCAGTCTTTAGCAGCGTTATAATAGATAGGAGTTCAAATGTTTTCATCTGCCAATTTCTGGCTTTTTTTAAAATAAAATTATTTTTATTTCAAGTCATTTGAAGTTAATAATTGTCCAATTGTTATTTATAGATCAAAATTCAACAATTTCACTTACAAATAACAAAATAAAAAAAAATGGAGCGATTAAAATTCTAACGTTCCAAGTTTATATTTTGAAATACTTCGTCTTAATTTTTCAAAAATCGAAATAGCTTTACCAATTTTCATTCTTTATTCTTTTTTCTCATTGATTTCGTAAGAGAAAAAAAACATGACGAACTGGAATACGAAAACGCTTATTATCTCAAAAAATGCACGGTTTTCAAAGAAAAATCTTCAAAAAACTTATTTTACCCTTAAAATTTTAAAATATTCGTAAACAATGTAAAAACGCTATGGTAATTAAAAAAAAATACGTATCTCCTTATTTTTCACGTACAGAAACATATTTTATTGACAAGCCAATCCTGAAAACGTTTTTTTAAATATACTGTTTATTTGAAACGCTTACAAATTGTTTTGTAATTGGTTAAGTCTTCAAAACTGCATTTAAAAATTCTTTAAATTGAAAATCTTAAACTAGAAGATTTTAGAATTATATAATTTATATCATATGATATATAATTCATGATATTTCAAGTGATTGAATTAGATTTTTCTACTGAAAATGTGTAAAATCCTGTTAAAAAAATAAATTCACTGTCATTTCCGCCATTTCTCAGTTTTTTCCGGTATAAAACAATTCACGGTTTCCCGGCCGGGCGGCCACCCTGATTTTTATTGTTCCTAATTTTTTTCCATAATCGAGAAATTTAACCCTTGTGTGCACACCCAACTTTATCCACGTACCCAATGTCCCACTGTTCACCTCCTTTGAAACATTTTAAAAATAATTATGCAATTGAAATCGTTTCTTTGTCCTTTATTACAATAAATAAATACCACAAGTGAGTGCCAAGGGCACAAAAAACTTTAAAATACACAAAACATCAAAACAATTCACCTGCTGCCCCTAGCAGACCTCGCAAATGTAACGAATAATTTATTATCAATTAATAATTAATTAAATTATTATCAATTCTATTATTACTCAACATATTTCACGTGCATGAATTAAATAACATGATATGAAATTAATAATACATTCAAAGTTGAATTTTTTTATTTTTTGTACCCGGGTATCCTGGGAGTGTTCGCGACATATGTATACTTTAAAGTGGATTATTTTTGCAAAAAAAAAATCCTCAATAAATTCAAAATACACCACTTACTTAGAAATAAGCTAAATAACAACGATTCAAAGGCCCCAAGCGAAGTTTTAATTTTTAATCCACTTATATGCAAAAATTTACCATGGTGGGCACCCGGGTGTGAACACAAGGGGTAAGTAAAGGAGGTTTGGTTAAAAAAAAAAATGGAAATAAATATATTTGAAGTATAAGAGCGAATATAAGTCCAATTTTTCCAAGCAAGTCTTTTATTGTTCTCTTTGCGGGAGGGTGGAAGTGTAGATGTTACACTACTCGAACCAGTTTGAAACAATCGCCTGACGTCGTAGGGCTGCTACTTGTGATGAAGTCGACCTTAATCAGATCGAGACCTTATTCTAGTCTTGAGAAAAATTGAGAAAAAACAAAGAGACTCACACAACTGCCTAGAGGCAGGAAATAAGCTTTCGTCAAGCAACTAAGTATTTGATTCGAGAAACTTATCTGTACACAAAGTTCCCTCAGGCAGAGATCGAGAAACCTCAATAACAAACGAAAATTTTAGAGAGAATTTGTGAAGTTAGAGCTTTCTAGAAAGGGAGCAACCTTCAATTTATCAAAGTTCAAATCCCTCTTCGAAAGTTTGCGAATAATTTTTCAGTAGCTTAAATTCATTTTTTTGTATCTTATAGTTATTACATTTTTTATGTTAATCTGTATTATCATTCTTATTTGGCAGCTGGTCAACCAATTTATAATCAATCAACTTATAACATATTTTTATCATAATAAAATGCAGAAAAGTGCAAGTTTTTATGAATAATACATATTAATAATCAGATCTGAATAAAAAGGACATATTTATTGTAAATAATTATTTAAATGAATTTTCTAGCGAAATAATTCCCTATTTCTTTCTAAAAAATTAATCAAAATTCAGAACCAAAAGAAATGTTCAACATTTTTCATTTATTTAAACAACGCAGAGAAATTGCTTCATTTCAATTTTGAATTACAAGCTGTTAGATCAATTTAGTTTTACTTTTTACTTGACATATAGAAAAAAGTAATATTAGTAATACAGGTTTTAAAACATTTTTATAATTAATCAACAAATAATTGAATCCACATAATATACATTAATTCGTGTATTTTGCAAAACTATAAATATAATCAACAAGAAAATAAATTTTTAAGAGAAGGTAATAGTTATATAATTGAGGATTTTATAAAAAGAACTCTTTACAAATCCTACATTAAAATTAAAAGCTCATGTAGGATGAAGAGAAACATACAAATTTTTAGAGAAAAAAGTTTTCATTCTTTAAAGCTTAATTATATTCAAGTCCATAAGATTTTCTATTAGATTTTGAATAATTCAGAAATAATTTGACTATCAATATTACGTAGTGAAGTATTCAAAGTCACGAGGCCAACTAACTTCCCTTTATGAAACACAGACTAAACAGGGCATAGCCAGATTTTGGAAATAGTTCCATCCCACTTTTTAGAGAGAGAGAAACACATTTAAACTTATTTTTTTACCTGTGAACCACTGCTGCTGTACGTGCCGTGTCCGCGATCGGAGCGTAAAGGTGTAGTGGTAGGAAGAAGGGATGCTTTTCGTAGACGCCTTCCCACTACTCAAATGCCTGCTTGCGGACTCGGCTACGATCGCCCGTCCTATAGAATATACAGTTCCTGGGCGTTATGTCCCTATCTTCGCGGACAGTCGCATATATGGCTGTTGTTTCTAACGCTACATACCCTAATCATTGGACACACAGTATATCTTGAGAGTCATCTAAGTTAAGCTGCGCGTCTCTAAATTCCTCGATATCAAGTTTCTTTGGCATCTAGATTAATCTATTGGTAGGGTATATTAGGTTTAGGTATTCTCAACCTCGTGTTAGCCTAAGCTCCTGGTATTAACGGCGGCCTGTGAGGGCCTGAATGATATAGAAATCTATTTATTGGTTTGTATAATTACTTAGATGATCTTGTCTAATAAATTAACATGCATGTAGAAAACATTAATCCTTCAAGTATTACTATAATACTCTCTAACATGTATGAAGAGATAATCTATAACTCTATCATTACATATTGTATTAACACGTATGCAGACTGTATCAATCCTCCATGTACTTTGATGTATTCAGAGTCTCTTGTCGTATTAACGCATGCAACATGAGTCATAATAATTGATATGAATTTATCATAACGTATTCTCGTAAATTTTGTCTTCTCATAAATTTTCTCAAAATAATTCAGGCTCAAACTTGGTAATTGCATTCCCATGTAACAGTGAATTAAAACAAAATTAAAACCCTATTTTGTACTTTAGAAGAAAGGAAATTGAAGAAGTTACAAGTATGTATATTTATTCAATTATGTTTACTTCATTTTTATTAATGAGAACGAAACTTGAGATCGAAAAGGCAGTTTTTTTTACAAAATTTAAATGCTGTACCATCCTGGTAATCCGGGTCTATCAGTGTTCGCCTTTAAGTATTCTTGTTGTCCTCTTTTCATTTGTTCGAGCTCTTCCGTTTCTTCGACTTTTTCTTTTTTGGTATCTTCAGTTTCAAAGACATTGGGAAACGTGAAAGTCTCACCTTTGGGCTGCAAATTATTAATGATTAATTTTAACATGATAACAAATATAATTTATAATTCATTATGTTAATGGAAATGTTTTTCGAATTTTACAGAAGACAAAAAAACTGTCTATCTTTGGCGCATTTATTTAAAAAAATCTTTTAACAAAAAAATTAAAATAGATCGTAGAAGTCAAATAACGGTTATCAATCTTGAATAATCTTGGACTCGTATGTCAATTTCACGAGTTTCTAAACTTACTATTCTTTAGTTTATCTGTACATAATAATCAATCTCATTTGTTTAATTATTATGAAATATAGTAGCTCGAGAAGTATGCACTGTAAAAGAGGCTTAAATTTTAGACTTGGCAATCAGTATGATGTACGCCAGGAAACAAGGTTCAACCTCGGCAGCTTAGAGCACGTGCACCGAAAAGGAATGAGAAAAAACAGGCAGAGCAGCCTGTGTCTTTTATCCAGGTTAGGAAACTGTATCTATGTCTGCTAGAATTCAGCTGGACAAAACAAGTAATGCGATCAGGCTCGGTCAACTCTGTGGGAAATAAATGGCGAAATTCAGCGCTATCTATAATGAGCCGGAGAACTACAGACGCGTACATATGTTGGTCTTTATATATGTATATGCCGCTTCCTTACATGTGTTGAATACTAAAATAATTCAACAAAAAAGGAAGAATAAAGACAAAATAAAACAAACAAGAAACGAAAAATAGGAAATTAATGATAATTATCATACTATTTCCCATTTTACGTTTCTCATTCACTTCATTTTGCCTTCATTTGAAGAATTGCAGCACAGAACTACATAACCAACAAAATCGGAATTTTTCAGGAGACTGAAATAATATTCTGTAATCGACCTGTTCCGGACAGAACTATTTTTTTTTTATAAAAAACTGATAAATTCATGTGTGAAAAGAAATATCGATAGCCCATCAAATTAATATGAAGTTTTGTTTTGAAATGACATTTCTCATTCAAGAAAGGAAAAAGGTGTTTACTATCTTATTATATTGAGGTCCGGTTGGAGATAATTTTTGTAAGAAATTTTATGAGTTTATGGATGTTTGTTTAAATGTTGAAATGTGATACGGCGGCGACTTTGGCACAAACGTCTTTCGTGGCGAATTATAACAACGAAGCGAGAACTGTTTGCGAATCATATCGAATTTCACACCACGGTCGCCGACAAAGTCGAATTCAAAGTTTCTTGCGTGGTCTTATTTTGTAACTTCATAAAATAAATTTAAGTGGTATTTGCGAATAAAAAAGTAATGCGTTAAATTATTTAATGATAAATTAGGATACTTGATATAAAAAATATATATTTATAAAATAGGATGCTTTATAAATGGGTTAGGGTTTGAAAAAATGCGTAGAATGGTAAAGAAAGCAGCAAACATGGATAGATGAGTTACTGAGTAAAAATTAAATTAATAATTTGCAATAAAGCGTTAATTTTCATATAATGTTATTCAATGTTTTTGGCGCACGCTGTGTCTCGCTGGATATGGATAAATCCATAAACAGAGGCCAAAGTTATGAGCTTGGTAACACCAAGGCCCGCGCTCAACAGCTAGGTTATACAGACGATTGCTTTTGAAAAATAAAACCATGTAAACAAAATGAAACGGAACATTTAGTTTCCAAATTCGGAAATGCTCTTATTATTTGAATTTTGATCAAATCAAAAAATTTTATAAGAATAGTTTCGAAATATATTTCATATCTAGTAAAAATTTTGATAGACATTTTTTCATCTGTCAGAAAAATATTTTTTTTTCTCTATTTTTTGAAAATTTTCAACATGTTGAAAAGCATATCACTTTTTGAATTTTTATCGAAATAAAAAATTTCGTCAGGATAATTTTCAAGACTCTCTCCCGTCTAAAAGAAACTTGGACAAAAATTTCTACAACTTGAAACAAAAATTTTTCTTCAAATTTTGAAAATGCTCTAAAATTCTTAATTTTGGTCGGAAATATCTGGTTAACGAACTTAAACTTCATTTTGGGACCCTTAAAAAGTTTATCAAAGGCTGACTCGATTCGACAAATCCTTTAAACTTTAGCGTGGCTACAACATTCAGGTAATCATACATACAGACAGACATACATACATACAGACAGATATACAGGTAGACATACAGATATACAGACATACAGACAGACATACAGACAGACACCGAAAAAATTTTATGATTTTCGGAAACTGTGAATGCCAAAACGTAAAGATCCGTTAAAAACCAGAGATCGCAAATTTGGACAATTACATTACACTCTCATGAATGAGAATGTAAAAAAATATTAAAATAATCATGATAAATAAAGTTTGTACATCATTTTGCAATATGTGAATAAGCAATCCCAAGCCGAGGTATAGAAATAAATGTAATATACATTTGATATAATAGTGTAGAAGATAATGTAGAATAGTTCGCATTTTGGACAAAATCGAATGCGAAGCACGAAACCCGTGATGAGAATGTGTTCGTTAAAGCCGAGGAGATTTAACAAAAGAGAATTCACAATTAGTAAATTACAAAAGGTTTGTGCACAAATGTGGGGGAAGTACGAAGACCAAGCGCGTATTGCGAGGTAAATACATTATCGAGCGCGAAGCGCGAGAAACAACAGACGCGCGCCTTAGGCGCGCTCAAACTTCCGGGCGAAGCGAGTCTCGCACGATGAGAATGTGCCCGCGCAACGGGCAGATTTAAAAAAAAATGTATTCAGTGTGGTGAACTGAGGGCAGACTAGGTGCTATTTTACCGGTCTAACACCAGCTAGACCTAGACAACTTAAAATCCCATTTCCCAGCCGTAAAACTCGAGGTGATAAGACTCCATTTTTCACTAGGCACGGTCCCGCTGAAATCAGAGGCCTATTCTCGGTAGTTTTAGTCACGATTCCTGTACTAATTAAAGTCCCATTTCCCAGCCCTACTACTTTAGATGCTAGGACTCCATTTTTCGCCGGGCATGGACATGCGAAAATTTTTCTTTGCTATGGTAGGTTTATCACTGTACGAATTTAATCACACAAGTGACTACCTGCGGCTGCACCCGACTTTATTAGAAGTACTCATATTTACCTAAACGTTTCGCCAGGGGAGAGAAAACTGCAGAAAATCACCTCCCGAGATCAGCCGGTTTTTCGACAGTCGAGTTTGAAGACAGACATTCGACTCTATCCATCGACTGCACACAATCATCCTCGGCGCCAAACCTCCCCCTGGACATTAGTTAAAACGCAGCGAAAATACAACATGGTCGTACGTCATAGATGGTCATCCATCCGAGTGCTATCCGGACTCGACATGGCTGGACATCCTGACACACGATATGTATTTCTGTATTTTTTTTCAAGTTTTTCTGAATCAGATTCATAGACAACAATTGTTTTATATATCAAAGGTAAAACTATGATTATAATAATTTGTTGAAGCATGGTAAACGCGAATGCACGTCGATGAAAAGGTACTCGACCTACACTCGACAATTTGCGCCCTCCGCGCGAAAATTCATTCCCTCCGCACTCTTCCGAGCGGTTTCATTCCCCGTTTAATGTCAGAAAAGTGTCAGTCGCCGATGCTAGGGTAGACTCTATAGAGTCTACGAGTAGACTCTAGACACCGGATCCTCGATACACGTCGTTCAACGCTCGCGAAATTTCTCGCTCCTTTTGTAATTTTATTCATTTTTCTTGCAGAGTTGCCGACGATCCTCCAACCGTGCTCTGTTTGACTATGGAAATGCAAAAGACAGCTCGGCACTCTGAACCACTCTCATGTATACTTTTCTTCCCCATGGTGTCTGAATATTATTAGTAATTAACGAAAAGATCCAATCTCGCTAGCCAGAATCATATCTCCTGACAATCTATTCTATTCACGAATTTATTGAGATAACAAACATTTTTATTTAAAAATTTCTAAATTTGAATGATGAATGAAATTAACTACATTCAAAGTTGATTTATGTCAGGAAGATCATGTACAGATCAGATATTTAGATTAAGACAGATCACAGAAAAAAGCTTAAGATTAGGAAAGAAAGTTTTCTGTGCCTAGAAAAAGCATTTGACAAGGTAAATAGAAATAAACTTTGGAAAGTCCTTAAAGAGTACGGAGTCCATGGATGGCTCCTATAAGCAATACAAACAATATATGCAGGCAGTAAAGTGAGTGTAAGGGTTAATGGGAAACTGAGTGACTGTTTCGATATTGTGCGAGGCGTGAAACAAGGGTGCGTTATGTCCTCATGGCTATTTATCATATTTATCGATAAGTGTCTAAGAATGGCCCTCTTTGACGAAGAAGGTGTAGATCTCGAAACAGTAAAAGTGCGTGGATTGGCTTTCATACACAGAAATCTGTACAAGTTACAAATACACATAATTCATACAAAATTACAAACGGTTATCATTTGCTCAAACATCAGTCGTTGGTGTAATGGTAAAATTTTGTACTTAACACCGCCAAAAACTGAAAAGGGAAGCTTAATCTTCAAGAAAGATGCTAATTCCATGCCCTCTTTCTAATCCATAATGTTAGCATAGTTATTCCTTCATTTGAACTAGAAAGTGTGTTCGTACAAATAAAATGTCGCTGGTGTAATGGGCAAGGGTTCTTACAAAATTAGTTTAAATTAATCAAATAAATAATAAATATATAATTTTCAATGATATGAATGTACTCACAAGTGTTGTTTGCTATTTGTGAAGAATATTTAAAATTCATTATTCAATTTATCGATGATTTACTGCTTACAACCTGTCATTCTGACATTCAAAATATAGAAATATAATTGAAAAAATGCATAATGGATAATCAAGCTGAAGATTTAAAACTGGAGAAAGATAGGAAGGGGATATATTAGATGAAGAAAGAAAAAAGTGCCAAAAGAGAGCTAAGGAATGCAAAGAAGGTCATATTATGTATTATTTTATTCAGAAAATTACAAAAAAAAAACTCCTCATACTGTTTTGCTCATTCCAAAAATAAATTGAGTAACCATAAATATACATAATACACATTTTTTTAAATACGTCAATAGCCGGATGCATCAAGTAATGGGATGTACACGAGTAATAATATATTTCTGATCGTCTAAGAAAGTAATATATAAACGGTCATACGTGCCGCTTACGATTTACTCTTAAAAATCTCTTATATTGAAATCTCAAGGTTCTAGACAATCGCACATATACGCTGCCGAATCAACTAAATTTAACTGTTAATTAGTGATCAGCAGCGTGATGAATAGTGAATCAGCAGTGTATATACGCTAATTTGAATTAGCGGTATGTATACTTATCGCTGATTCAGATTTAGAGAGTACATAATTCCATTCCCAATTTGGCGTTTACCAGCAGACCTTTATCGAGTAAGAACCATCATGAATAAAAAAATTATTAGAAAATTATTGAAATAATCTCATTTGGACATTTGTGTCCATTCGTGGATCTTAGAGCGAAATCTCCTAATACCTATGAAAGAGTTAAAATACGCATAAGTGGCAACATTGTGTAGGGAAATTATTAGAATCTAAGCGCCGTAAATTATTATTATCGATCCTACACTTATTCATTTTTCTCAGCCTCTTGCACGGCCTTCGACCAATTATGAATGGAAATTTATTCACTTGTTCGTTATCTTTATATTTGTCTTATCATCAATATTTGCGTGCGACGCAACAAAACTTCAGATTTATGACATTATTATGTCGAATAAATCAAATGTACTGGAAATACTTTTTGCGTAATTCATTTTTCATCATTTCTCTCTCACATGTCATATACTAGTGAATTATGAACATGTGCAGCCTTACTGTTGTATTTCACAATTACGAAAAATCAGCCAAAAGTACAATTATATGAATTTGTGAAATCAAAGTTGACCAAGTAATTTGGGGAAAAAGATTCATAATAAAATACATGAAGAAACTTTTTTATAAAATGCCCTACAGAATTTTTTAAACAAATTTTAAAATGCTACATAAGACAGTATACGATTTGGCGGGATTATAGTATAACATCATGTGCTCACCTCTGCAGGCTAATCCATCTGACCGATATACACCAAATTTTAATGAAAAGTTTGTAGTAACATATTGTCGATAGATATTGAAAGAGTTTTTGATATTTTGATTTCAATGAAAAGTTTGTAGTAACATATTGTCGATAGATATTGAAACAATTTTTGATATTTTGATTTTAATGAAAAGTTTGTAGTAACATATTCTCGATAGATATTGAAAGAATTTTTGACATTTTGAACAGTTTTTAAAATTTTACCATTTATATCATCTCTGAATGTTCATTTTTTACACTACATACGTAAAATTTCAAAATTATTGTTGAATTATTATACAAAAAAAATTTAAACTGGTCACCTGTGTTCACCTCTGCAGCCTAATGAATCCAACTGATTTACATCAAATTTCAATGAGAAGTCTAGTAACATATTCTCTCTGAATTTTCATTTTTTACACTGAATACTCGTTACATCAGCCAAAGGGGCAACGATTTGTTTAAAAAAATAAAGAGTCGAATTTCCCAAAAATCCGACACTTATTATTTTTCTCCATTTTTCTTATTGTGGCCAAGGAATACATCCTGTAAGTTTTTAACGGGCTGAGTCTATTTTGTGGTCAGAAGATTTTTTTTTTTCTTAAATCAAATTATCGAATTGTTCTCGGAATCAAAGAAAGATACATACAAAGAAATTTCAAGGAAAAAGTTTGCACATATCTAAAAAAAGTTCTACAAAAAATGCCTCTTGCTCTTTTGTGATGTCTTGCATCATTTAGAGGAAAAATGCGAAAATTATGTTTTCAGACAAAAAATTCCCCTGGCTTATAAAATGGTTCAGCATGCATAAAGCTAATAGGATGGATGCCTTCCTTAAGCAGAAGCTTCAAAAAATTATAGCAAAAATAATAAGATTTTCTGCAAACCCCCAAATTTATTATTTTTTGCAGCATTTAGAAGAATGCTGAATTAGGTAAAAAAAAATAGAATTTTAAAGAAAAAAATTGTGATTTTTTGAAAAATGTGTATCAAGATTCAAATATCCTATGCTATGCGACACTGTCGGCCCCTAAGCGAACTAATCAATATGGCCGCAGATGACATATCAAATAAGCCTAAAACATGAAAGCTGTCATCCTTGGGTCGCTTCGTGTCCTCAAAACACACGAGAGTTTTGCCGGCCTGTCGTTGTGATTTCTTCTTGCCTTGTGGCCACCCATCTCACAGTTGTGAGGCGTGGCCATGAATGGAATTTACTGCGGTCCTACTGGGAGCCGTGTCATTTTTTAGATGACAGTTGCTCCCAGTGGGACCCGGCGGTGGTTGTTAACCTTTAGTTTTTAAATATATATATAAGTATAAACTCTTGAGAAATATGTTAGTTCCCTTTCTCACGCTTTGAAAATTCCAGAAATAAAGATTTAATTTACCAAAACCAACCGTAGAAAATTACGATATCCAGGCAAGTCACGGCCAGCTAGTGATGGGCGCTGCTTGATATTTCAAAGCCGTGACTAAATCTGACCGGTCATGACGGTAAATGTTGGTAAAATGCGAACAGACCTAAATATCTCCACGAGCAAAGGTTTTTTATAGCGAAAAGTAGTTTCGTTGTTAGGACACGCCCTATTCTGAACGTGTAGGAAAAGTCTTCAGATTCTAAATGTTCCAGTTATTCTCTAAATAATAAAAATGTCAAAAAGCTGAGCAAAGCAGACGACACTTTTGACATTTTCGCGTTGTAAATTGACAAATTACATTGAAAATGTGTCACATTTATTGAGCAATAATTTAAAAATAATAGTCCCAGCTGAAAAAGCCTATACGGGAACCTTGGAGAATCCTGCACATGTTCCTGTGCAGGAAACTGCACACGGACCTGTAGAGGCAATCTTGGCGGTTCCTGTGCAGGAATTTGGTGAAGGAATCTGTATATGATCATGCAAAGGAACCTGTACCGACAAAAAAACCTTTCAATGATCTTATACGGCTTCCTGTACAGGTTTCATTGCAAAGAAAATTGAGGCGCAGGTTCCTGTACAGAAACGTGTATAGGATCCCTCACAGGAAGACAGCAGAGGAACCTTTGGAAGGATCCTGTACAGAAACAAGGGTCCTTTGCAGAAAGCCATCGCGAAAACTCATGTCGCTTACAGCTATAAAGTTGCCTTCCTTTTATTCCCTTGAAGGTCCAACTTACCATCGAGAGAGCTGAGCAACTAGCGAACCCTCGCGGATTAGTTCCTACGCAGGTTCATGTATAGGATTCTGAACATGTTCCTGTACATGAAGCCACACCTCAATTGAATCTGTGAAGGAACCTGTACAGAATCATTCAAAGGTTACCTTGTATACAGATTTCTTTGCAGAATCATGTACAGTTTTCTTCGCCAAATTCCTGCACAGAAACCGTCAAGTTTACATGTACAGGTTCGTGTGCAGTTTCCTATACAGGAACATGTGCAGGCTCCTCCGAGGTTCCTGTACAGGAATTTTCATGTGGGCCTAAATGTTGTAGCCACGCTAACTTTTGAAGAATTTGTCGAATCGAGTCAGCCTTTGCTAAACTTTTTAAGGGTCCTAAAATGAAGGTTATCGGGAAGAGTCTTGAAAATTATCCTGTCGAAATTTTTTATTCTGATCAAAATTCAAAAAGGTATATATATACTTTTCAACATATTGAAAATTTCCCAAAAATAGAAAAAAAAAATATTTTTCTGTCAGATTGAAAAATTTTAATCAAAATTTTTACTAGATAGGAAATATATTTCGAAACTATCATCATAAAATTTTTTGATTTGATAAAAATTCAAAAATTAATCGTCAAGGCCGTAGGTGCTTTGAGAACCCGCTTCAAAGTCACATTGAAAAAAAAAACATGTTAAATTTCACTTTACGATTGTAGTTTAAGAGGGGTTTGAATCACAGTTTTTGATTTGCGCGCTCAAAATGGGCGCATTTTAAGAGCAGCTGAGAATAAAAATTAGTGCAAAGTAAGGAGAAAATATTAAAGTCACCATGAAAAATAAAAATTGTAAATTATTTTGCAATATATGAATAAGCAGTACCAGATCGAGTTACAGAAATAAATTTAATATACATTGAATATAATAGTGTTGAATATAATGTAGAAAAGTTCACATTATGAACAAAATCGAGTGCGAAGCACGAGATACGTGATAAGAATGTGTTCGTTAAATCCGAAGGAACTTTAACAAAAGAGAATTCACAATCATCAAATTACAGTTGTTAATGCTTTGAACTTTAATTTTAAGAGGTCTGTGCACAAATGTGTGGAAAATACAAAGACCGATCACGTAGCGCGAGGTAAATACATTATCGCGCGCGAAGCGCAAGAAGCAACAGTCGCGCGCCCTAGGCGCGCTGAAACTTGCGAGCGGAGCGAGCCGCGCGCGTAGCTCGCAATGAGAATGTGCCCGCTCAGCGGGCATATATTTTTTTTAACATACATATTACTTGTAGAGAAATATCTTATAATGAAAATTTTAGCTAATACAAAGGAAAAACCTCTCACTCGATGTCCGATTGGAAAACAATTATTTGGCGCCGGTAAAATTCATAAAAAGTACGCCTTCTTAGGAACAGAGAGATATAATATATAGAGAAATACATAACTGTATCCCTCAATATTTTTTTAAAGGATTGCCGCGTATCACATGTGTGTGAGCGAAGGTTAAACGCAGTGTTATCGAAGCGAGCGCAGAGGTGGCGCTCCTGATTGGTCCAGCTTAAATATTTTATAACTCAAAAACTAAAACTTCAACTGATTTTTAGAAAAGGAATTTTCGATTAATTTTTTTTATGTTTATACAGCTATATAAGTCCGGACACTTGAGTCTGGACACCCTTTATATATATATATATATATATATATATATGTGTGTGTGTGTGTGTGTGTGCTGTCATATAGCTGATCTTCATCATCGTCAGAAATCATTTCATGATCCTCAGTATCTACCTTATCTCTACCAGAAGGTTCTGCAATATCACCAGAGTTCAAGATTGATATTCCCGCGGAGTTGATGAGTTGGTATCTACACGAGCTGCAAATTTGAGCTCCTTCTGGCAGTGCAGGGAATTTCAAATGTAAGTCATGGACAACACCACGGAATTTAAGATTAGATGCTTTATGCCTTACTTTTTGAAAAGAGCAGTTATACTTGTAGCATATAATATTACTTAACTTAAAAAACTGGCACTAAAGCGTTGCGCAATGATCCTCGGCGTGAGCGCACTAGGGGAGATCGCGCGCCATCCGCTTTATCATAGCATCTTGTTTACGTATCGTTCTATTACTCAAAGTCGAATTAATTTGCCACTTTGAAAATTGGGGTTTTTATAGGATAGAATCTCAACTTTCTTTTAAAAGTATTTTGAAGAAAAAACAAAGTGTCGAAATTTGAAAAAAGTCCAATTTATTTTTGATTTTCAAAAATTAGGGTCAAATTTTGACCGGTCGGGATTGATGATGATGATTGTAATATCATGAATAAATGAGAGATTTCTTTATATACATTTCATATGTTTTTATTTAATAAAACCTCACATCTGATTACATACATAAGTTTGTTAACATTAGTTTTAATGTTAGATTAACATTAGTTTAATGATACTTCAACACTAGTTAACATTATTTTTAAAGCTTACTTTAACGTTAGCTTAACGTTAGTTTAACGTTACTTTGACATTAGCTTAACATTACTTTAACGTTAACTTACCGTTACGTGAACAATACTTTAACATTACTTTAACGTTAGCTTAACGTTACTTTAACATTAATTTAATGTTACTTTAACGTTAGCTTAACTTTATTACATGTCTGTATTATCTATGCAGCTATTGTGTTAACTTTCGAACCCAAGCCATTTGACATAGATTTTATTGCCGCCTCTCTTAATGACTTTCTCCACAAAGTAAATGTCTGGATACTTGACTTTTAAAAGTTCTTACACTTGCTGATTCGAACTTGTTGTACTTGAATATGAGAGCAGGCAAGATATCTAACCATTTGTAGTTACTCTGCAAGCTGAATTGTGGCCACATCTTATTCTTGAGTGTACGATTAGATCGTTCAATAATGGACGCTTTTAAATTACTGTAAGTTGAGTACAGTTTAATGCTATACTTTTGCATTAAAGCTTCAAATTTTGAGTTGTAAAACTCTCTACCTTGGTCTATATGCAAGTTTTTTGGAACTCGTCCATGCACAAGTATGGATTTCATGGCTTCAGTAACATCATGTACACTCTTGCTTTTCACAGGAACTGCCCAGGCATACTTTGAAAATATGTCGCCAACAGTAAGCTGGTATTCGAAACCCTTATTCTCTTGAGAATATGGTAACATTTCAACCATGTCAGCCTGCCATGTTTTATCTATACCACGCATTATCACAGAACGACGTGCATAATTTTTTCTTGCAGGTTTATGCAGCTCTGTGACTACTAACTCCTTCTTTGCGTTCATTTTCTAATGCGTTTAGTCGAGCGTCTAGTTGAGCAATGAGTTCAGCCTTGCGTAGCGATAACTCTTGTTGGGAATAATCTGTAAATTCTTTAATTTATCATTTACTGATTCTTCAAGAATTTTCATTATAATTTTATTGTTATCGATTTCATTACGCATAGATGACGTAACCTGATAAAGCGTTCGTATCTCGCTTTGAACAATACGCTGTACAAGTCTCAAATTAACAGTATCAAGCTGTTCTTCAGCGTCTTGAACGTTACAGAGTATTTTCTTATCAATATCATAATTACCATTAGAGGTGAATTTAAAACCAATACCAGGAGGTCCACGATTTGCGGACGCAGCTCGATTCAGAGGATGCCCGAACACGTCAATACTCATTTTAATACTGACGCTTAAGTGAGCTTCAATCGCTTAATATATGATTTGAGCTTCCCGCAATTTCTCGACAATGGAAATAATTTAATTATTATGACTTGGATTTCCTGCTGCTTGAGATCCTGTGAGTAGTCGAAGACGATCAACTAGCTCGTTAGGATCATCCCAATAAATTTAGTCTCGCCTCGAATCATTTCTTGCTATTAAAAATTGAGGTATTCAACTCTGTAATCGTTTTTTTTCCTTTAATGAACCTCCATTTGTTGACGATCGCTTATGTGAAAAAAGTTTTGCTATAATATTCTTATACTTTAGAGTATTATTTGAATGAATGGGTTTTGAGGAAGGATTGGTGTATCACCAATTATAAACGTTCCATCATTGACTTTTTGTAGACCATAAAACATATCCAAATATTGTTTTCTATTTTTATGTAATATTCCAATACATTTATTTGTCAACTTATCATAATTTTTAGTAGGTTCATCGTTTTCTTGGACCCTAGTTGCATCATGCGCTTGATCATCGTTAGCAGTGATGAAGGAAATATTATCATTTTCTGTTTCTTCTGGATATAAGTGGATACAAGTGTTAATAGACATCTAAAACTGGAGAGACCTATACATACTTGGGCCTGCCTCAAAGCCGCATTCAGGACGTAACATCAGTAGAGGAGTCTCTCCGAAGCAGATACAAGCATATTCTTCCACAGATTTGGTCATCCAATCTGTCGGCGTTGAACAAGGTATCTGCGACTAACATGCTTGCCGCCCCGGTTCTACTCTACTCGTTTGGGGTGGTTCAATGGACGAAGAACGAACTTAAGGCCCTTGATGTCACCACACGTATCACAACAAGTAAAAATGGAATTAAAGTAAAGGGAATCAAAAGTCGAAATTAAATTTTTACTGATGCAACATTTTAGGTTTGCATAAGAAACTTTATTATGTAATCGCTAAATAATTTAATTACAATTGTAATAACAAATTATATAATTTTTTATAAATGATTATGTAAGTAATTAAATACAAATTAGCCTAACTAATACAAATTATAATTATACGCAAATAAATGATCGATTGCTTCTTAGTTTCAACCGTGTAGTTACAAAAGTATCTTTTTTTAACATATATAACAAATTTTGTATTAGTTTCCTAATTCTATAGTACTGTTATTGAAAAAAAACAATAAACTTTACAGTTTACTCAGCCCTATCACCAGAAGTATAAGATTACAGAAGAAATAAAATCATTCCTAAATAATATTTTATTTGGAACCAACTTATATATGTAAAATGTGCATAGATATATTCTGTGAAAAAATTCGAGAATTATTTAATTTTCCGTTTTTTCCCGAAATTGAAAATTTCCGAATATCAATTTTTTCATTATAATTAATAATAATAAATTATTTTCACCAATTCAAAGTTTTGTCGAATATAAATGTCGAGAATTTAAGAATAAAACAGTCAAAGAAAACATTGTTTGATATTATATTAAGGTATTTTTTAGTTTTCTTTTTTTTTTAATAGAAATGTCAAAATAGAGTGTATATTTTTTTTTGCATAAAAGGGTTTCTTTAAATTGTTCGGAACGTTCACGTAAAAATTTGAAGTGTCCTTTTTAGGAATACAATATGAAAAGAAAACGTTTTTCTTGTATTTTTTGCGTGCTTTAATATTTTACTGCAGTTTAAAAGTTTATTTCTCTGGATTAACTTTAAATAAAAATTCTTAAAATCGTGGGAAATTGTTTTAAATATTTAAATAGTACTTGCTGAAATCTAAGAGTTTCGTTTCACAGAGCAAAAGCTCAAAATTCAAAAAATGATTCAAAACTTTTAATTTAAAGTATTTTCTAACCAAACTAAAATTCTTCAATATAGAATTACAAATGGACATGTCTATTTGTACAATTTTGAAAATTTTAAATAGAATATAAAAGGAAACATCATAAGAAGTAAAAATGGAATGAAAGTGAAGGGAATCAAAAGTCGAATAGTATATTACGACTCAAGTCGTATACTATTTTTTTCATCCCCAGCCGAAAGTACGTTTCATAATCAATGTTTTATAATTAAAATGCGTTGTCGGCTGCTAGATCGGATGCTTTTTCTTTTGTGGCCTGCATCAGCACGCGTTGAGGCCACCTCGCGTAGCGCCGCCGCTGCTCTTGGTCAGCTGAACGGATGCATGGGATTCGGTCGCCCGCCAAACTTTTGCAAAGGCGAGGCGGACCCGTGGTTTTGCTGGTCAGGACGGGTATCAATAACACACATTTTTTATATGTTCGTAATATTTCTTGCTCGTCCGCAGAACCTACAGACAAGGAGTCGACCATTTTTGAGGTTTTGTGCCGAGTTTTTATGCAAAAACATAAAAAAATGCACAGAAACCATTTCTGTATTTCCTCAGGCGAATCCAGCGACAAAACACCGGGAAAACCACGCTCGCAAAGATAGACGGTGAGTTCTCCCCCAAACGAAGAGGGGGTGACTTTTTTAACCTACCCTATTCGAACGGTACCATCAAGAGGTGTTGAAAAAAATTTTTTTTTTTAATTTCCCATTTGCGGACAACAGATAAAATTGCGAAAAACCGCCGAAAACTCGTGCTGTCACGGATAGACGGTGAGTTCTTCCCCAAAACGAAGAGGGGGTGTCTTTTTTAACCAACCTTATTCGAAAGGTACCGTCAAGAGGTCTTAGCAAAGAATTAAAAAATAGTCAAAAAACATAAAAAAATGCACAGAAACCATTTCTGTATTTCCTAAGGCGCATCCAGCGACAAAGACCCGGGAAAATCATGCTCGCAAAGCTAGACGGTGAGTTCTGCCCCAAAACGAAGAGGGGGTGACTCCTTTAACCACACCTATTCAAAAGGTACCACTACGAGGTGTTAGAAAAAAATGTTTCCGTTTGCGGACAATAGCTAAAATTGAGAAAAACCACCGAAAACTCCTGTTCCCAAGGAAAGACGGTGTGTTCTCTCCCAAAACGTAGAGGGGAAGACTTTTTTAACCTACCCTATTCGAAAGGTACCATCAAGAGGTGTTAGAAAAAAATAAAAAATAAATTTTTCCATTTGCGGACAACAGCTAAAATTGAGAAAAACTGCCGAAAACTCCCGTTCCCAAGGAAAGAGGGTGAGTTCTCCCCCAAAACGAAGGGGGGGTACCATCAAGAGGTGTTAGAAAAAAAATTTTAAATAGTTTTTCCATTCGCGGACAACAGCTAAAATTGAGAAAAACTGCCGAAAACTCGTGCTGCCACAAATAGACGAATTTTTTATTTATTTTTGGTTCATATATTGTCCAAAAACTTTTTTTAAAATGCACAGAAACCATTTCTGTATTTCCTAAGGCGAATCCAGCGACAAAACCTCGGAAAAACCATGCTCGCAAAGATAGACGGTGAGTTCTCCCCCAAAACGAAGAGGGGTGACTTTTTTAATCTACCCTATTCGAAAGGTACCACTAAGAGGTGTCACAAAAAATTTTTTTTTAAATTTCTCCATTCGCGGACAACAACTAAAATTGCGAAAAACCGCCGAAAACTCGTGCTGTCGCGGATAGACGGTGAGTTCTTCCCCAAAACGAAGAGGGGGTGACTTTTTTAACCTACCCTATTCGAAAGGTACCATCAAGTGACAGTTCTTGTTTTGGACAAAATCACGTACAAGTGTACATAGAATACAGTCAAATTAGCTAAAAGAAGGCCATTTAGTAAAAAAAATTAGCAGATGTTCCTATTCACTTCAACCGGTTATTACAGAAAGTCCCTGAGTTGTGCAAACATATGCAAAGTTTGTGTACAATGCGAATAAATTTGTTATTTTACGGAGGAAATTGAGCGACACAGATTATTGATATCTTGCACGTTTAATCTGCCTTTTTATACAGAGATCTTGTATATTGTTATTTAATGCAACAAGGTACTACTACTTTTGGATTAAGTTGCCGAAAATTGTACAGTTGCACTGATTCGGCGTGAATATTGCATGCATGCATGCATTCGGGGGCGAATTGATTATAAGACTTTATACTGTTTACAGTTTTATTTCACAGTCTGCATTTAATGACATTATCCAACCCTCCCCCCACCACCTCCATCTAAACCAACCCAACCTTTTGGGAATTCACCCATTCATTTGGGTAGGGGCCCCTAGTTTTCTTATATGGTGTGTTCGCCCCTGAATGGCCACATTGGGTCACATTGACTCAAGTCATAACGGGTGGTAGTTTCTCCCTTTCTCGCTTGGAGCGCGCAAATGAAAATTCGAGAAAAGTTACTGCCTTACCTGCTCCTTGCTTCACTTAATATTAGAACACGTTACCACAATGATGCTATCGACGACAATTTCTTTCTTTTAATTTTTGCACGAAAAATAGAAGTTTTTTGGAAAAAGTAAAACTTCACCGAGATTCACTATATTCTTTAGAGTATGCATACAAAAAATTAGACAAAATGGCTTCACCGTTTGGCCTGAATCCAACAGGGGCATTTACACTTGATTTCCAGGGCCCTTAAAACCGTTGAAATCTTTTGAAATTGTCATGAATTTTTTGAAATATTTGTAAAATCTTTTGAAATCTTCTACAAAATTTTTAAATCGTTTAAAATCTTTGAAATGTTTTGGAAATCTGGTGTCTCTTGTTAAAATTTTCGCAATTCTTGAAATCTTTTCAAAGCCTCATGAATTCTTTGAAGTATTTGTGAAATCTTTCTGAAATCTTTGGTATTTCTTTAAAATCATTACAATATTTTTAAATCTTCTAATAAATATAGAAATCGTTTAAAATCTTTGAAATATTTTGAAATCCTTATGAATTCTTTGAAATATTTGTAAAATCTTGGCGAACCCTTTTGTATTTGTTTGAAATAACTGAAATGTTTGAAATTAATTTGCAATATAGAAAATAATTGGCACTAATATAGAAAAAGTGCCTTGAAATCTCTTTATTTATTCTGTAATTAACAAAAGATAAATTATATCTTGATAAATAACAAACATTTAGGTAGCAATATTTCTTCTAAACGAGATGTTTCTTTCACAAAAGACAAAAAGATTTTACTTACTCTTCACAATTCAATAAAATAACTGTTTTAAAAGTAAAAAAAAGGTACAAACTCAAGGTCTGCATGAAAAATTCAAGGAGATTTTCAGGTTTTCAACATATAAAAAAAATCAAGGAGAACTTCAGGTTTTCAAGGTTGCTGGAGACCCTGAATTCGTATTACACAGAAAAAACAAAATGTAATGTTTACAGCGATTTCAGAGTAATCTTTGCCTGAAATAAAAATGACCTTCATGTGTTAAGATTTACCCACCACATGGGAAATGGTTACCATGTCTTAAAATATGTTTCGAATTTGATAAGGATGCAATTCTACATACCTATCTGCTTAAAGGACGAGGAAATTCTTTTAAAGAATAACTAATCTTACTTACTTAGTTTCATTATACAGGACTTGCCTCTGTACATTTATTTCAGGATCACAAGGAGGAAGATACTAGTGTATCCTTAGATTCTCTCTATGAAAAGAGACATTACAAATATTAGTTACATAAACTATTTATCAAATATACACAAAAATGAAAAATTTAAAAAGGTATCTTCGGCAATATGTTTACAAATCATCTTTACTGAATGTACCACATGATTGCTCCAATAAATATGTATGAAGAAGAGGTCGTATAAAATACTGTTCGTGGTACGGTAGAACAACAGCTTTTTGCAGAACTTCTGAGGGAGGAAGTATCACTGATTCACCAAACAGTTTCGGGGCAACATGCACATCCATGACTTGAGAATTTCCCGGATAATGTCCAAGCGGCTTCAGATTGAGAAGTTCCTCTCCAAATAGGATGATCTCGCCACTTCTTTCTCCTATATTGGTTATGCAGATAACACCTCTTTTTTTCAGATAGCAACAGTTGTTGGGAAAATGGACAGTTAATTTGAAATTCTCGTATATTATTGCTTCGTAGGCTATGGCACAACCGGCAGGAATGTTAAAAGATTCTTTTCCAAGAATAGGATAAATAATATTTTTCTTTATGGTGAGAGGTTGTTCGAAGTTGCTTATTTCAACTTGTCTTCGAAAGATTTGAGGCAATGGATCATCTGGTCTGTGAACTAACTTTTTAACTAGCTGCATACAATTCTCAAATGGATAAGAACTGAAGGAATCAAGTGGTCCATGTATTTTGGCTTCATCACTGAGATGAATAAGCCCATGAACGTTAAAAACCATTTCCTCCCATCCGTATAATATTGGAAAGGTTTTTACAAACCACTTCAATTGTGCTTTTGCGCAGTCGTTGTTCTCCAGGTAATCGGTTGGATGATGCAGGATTCTCATTGCGTTATAGAATGTATTAAAGTGCATCAAGTACTTTTGTTGTAAAAATGGTTCTAGAGCGACTGGACATAAATACACCAGATGAGATAGTAAATCTAGTTTTCCAAAGAGGCATCAATCTCTCTATGCATCTCACTATGTGTGGATGTACTATAACCCTTCGTTTTATTATTTAATTTATTTAGTTTATTGATGATCACAGATAAATAGACATCTTTCTTCTAACTTTAACTTTAATCAGCTGTGCGCCAGCTAATTTTCTAATAAAATTAGCAAAAATCAAGAAGTTGCCGACAATTGCTCAGAACTGCTTCCCGCCATACTTACGGGTTGTATCATGTTGAGATTGATTAAGCCTGACTAGTTCACAGGTAAGGGAAGCGGAGAGGGGAGTGATAAGGACTGACGTCACACTTGCAAGGCAGTAATTTTCACAAGTCACATTCATTTTAACTTGTATATTTAACAACAAAAGAATCAAAAAGAATTAAATTGAGAAACAAACCGACTGCATCGTCGAAACGAAGGAACATTAATAAAATAAAAATAAAAAAGAATTAAATTGACAAGCCAACCCGCGCTTTTCGAATAAACAAGAGAAATTAGTACGACCGGCGTCACACGAAGTACCCCGCGACACACAAACACTGTCCGGCCATTCTAACCCGATTAAAACGGTCCTCATAACTCATTACACCAACTGGTCAGGATCAGCCCCACCATTTGTGATTCCCGATTTCGAGTTGAAATTAAAATAATTAATGCTGGTCATTTTATGGGACCTCGTGATCAACTTTTAAAATTTCAAATCACTGACGTTATGCCATAAAAGTCTGGCGGATGCTAGATCGAGTTGATTAATTGTTTTATAATACTTAACCCCCGCCCTTTGCGATACCACGTTGTCGAATTTCGAATATCCGAACCACTGATGCTATGCCGCAATTGACTGATATAATTTATTAAGTACATTGTTTTATTTTAACTTCACTTATTTAACATCGAGTTTTCATTTTGACTTTAATTTCATATGTTTACATTTTAATGGAATTCTAATTTTAAAGCGTTATCGATTTCTTTTTCTATCCTTATTCTTCTATCGCTGAGTCATATTCCTTGAATGAGTGAGAGCTTTTCGTACCTTTTGCAAGCAAATTTAGCCGTCGTCCGAATGTTAAATTGAGAAGTTGTCTCGTCGTTTCGGTAGACAAGTTCAAATTTAAGTGTATATCAACCATAGATGTATTTGTCGTCAAGAAGGTTTTTGAATATTGCATCTTTTTTTCTCACATAAACTTCTCTCGCTCGCGAACATACTTTCGAGCTACTACTTAACTCTATCAAACAACGAATGAAACATCCTAAAAGAAGCAGCAACATCCGACCAAATCCCTTTTCAATGGTGCGGTGCGCCCCCAAAAACGAAAATATGGACACACCAAAAATTGCATAACGTTTTTATTTTTTGAATTAATAAATGAACAAAAAAGAACTTTCGAGCTATTACTTAGCTCTATCGAATGGTGGGGAAACAGGCAAAAAGATTAAATTACTTTATAAACAGAAACAAACACCAAACATGGATTTTGACCAACTTCTGAATCGAACTGAATCTTAATCTTCGACAGAAATATAAGTCAGGTTAAAAAATTATATTAGGCCAATAAAAATCATTTTAGAAATTTGGCACTTACGCCCGTATGCAGTGTGGCCCTTCAATTGTCGATTGTTCAATTGTCTGGATGTATATGTGTATTCACACTTTTTGCGAACACGAAAAACTTGATGACGGTTGTAGATAAATTGATGAAATTTGGAGGGCATACGTTCATCACAAATAACTCAAAACTGACTGAAGATATTAAAAAAATTTTCATTACATTTTTTTAGCACCTTATAATATTAAAAAATAGACTTTTTATCTTAAAATTTTTCTTATTTATAATATTCAAAGTTGATGCAAGTACGGAAAAGATGCCGTGATTTGAGACGAATCGATTGATCTATAATATTAATACATTGTATTGTAGAATACTGAAATTATGTTAATTTATAATATTTGAATAAACTATTTTTACAGATTGTTTTTTAATTAATTTATTCAAAGTTCACACAAGGATAGAAAAGAGTCCTTGTTTCGAGACATATAGATTGAGCTAATTGTATTTTTGTATTTTGACTTCCTCTTTAATCATATTGAGAAAGTTGTTAATTGAAAATTGTTAATTGTTTATATAATTTGTTATTGTCGACAGGATAATGGCAATGTCGACAGCTTTCCACTGCAATAATGCAGTAAAGTATAGTCGTTTGTTTTTTTAAAGCAAAATTCATTACCTGCTCTCTTATGTTCACACTATTCATTAGTTACCTATAATTTTGAAATTAATTTTAACTTTTCTGAACAATTTTTTCTACAAAATATCCGAAATTTAAATCTTTTCTGAGTACCTTAAACTAATTAACTCAAGTCGAAAATCGACACAAGAGATTCACTAATTAGTTCATGTCATTCAGAAAATGTTAACATTTTGTCTGTTTTGTCGCAAAATGTTTATACATATGAAAATTGTTTAGAAAAATATTTGTAAGTAATGAAAACTGTGAACATAAGAGACCTTGGTCAATTTTTTGAAAATTTTGAAAAAACTGCACTTTTCTGCATGTATTTGAGGCAAAAGTTACATTTGAACAATAAGAAATTATTAAAACAATTACCAATAAAGCTATTCGATCGTGTTGATCTTTGATTTAAACCATCTTGTTCATGTTACTAAGAGAAGGTGTAATTTTTTTATACAGTCGAACTCGGATTCAACGTTCCCGAATTTACGGATTCCGAGAATTGACGCCGCGCTGCGGGTAGGCTTGTCTTTTATACCATGAAGATTACTTTTCTATCAATAAAGACAAATTTTCATCAATATTCATGAATTTTTAACAAAATACTCACATTTTCAATCCAAGCGATAAATTTTTTACAAAATAGTTCAACTTTTACCCAAGGAGTGGATTTTTCAACAAAAAAATATGCATTCTCTATAAAGAATGTAATAACTGATATTTCAACTAAAAAAAATTTTCATTTTGAATTTAAAAAAATGAAATTCATTCAAGAAAGACGAATTTCCACCAAAATAGTCGAATCCTCAACCAAAACACATTAATTTTCAACCAAATAGTTGCAATTCTAATTAAAAAGGATTCCACTAAAAGAGACGAATTTTCAAACATCTTTTCAACGGACTTACATTATTCTCAACATTTTGAAAAATCTTTTTAAATTAAAAAAAAAAATGCTTAAAATTTTCAAGATTTCTTTCGAGATTTGACAAAAGCTATTGAACCTTTTTTTGAAATTTTTTAAAATTAATTTTTGAAAATAAAACGTCATTCAAAATGTTTCCAGAAATCTTAAGAGAATTTTATGATTTTCTAACAAAATTCTGCTACATTCTGCTAAATTCCCTTAAATTATTACAATTTTTTTTCTACATTTTTAGAAAACTTATGGAATTTTTTGAAATCTTTTTCACTTTTCTTCAAAAATAATATTTTTTTTTTTCAAATAAAATATAAACTGATTTCTACCCTGGAATCTTAATATTTTATTTTATAGTTTTTGGAATACTTTCATGTTAGAAATTGTTTTTGAATTTTTCAAAACATCTGATTATCTCTTAAACTTACTACTATTTTTTCTAAAAGTTTGTTTCAATATCTTCTACATTATTTTTACAAATTTGAGAAAATTATTTGAAATCTTTTGAAATCTTTTTCAATGTTATCAAAAATTCATTTTTTGAAATAAACAATGATTTGAAATTTTCCCTGGAATCTTATGAGATTTTTTTTATTCTCTTCTAGCGTTTAAAAATTCTTACAAAATTTCCAAATGCTTGATTCAAAATCTTCAGAAATCTACATTTTGTTTAATTTTATTTTAAATCTTTTGAAAACGTAAATTATATTTGAATCTTTTCAAAACTTCTAAATATCTTTCAAAATTATTTGAATTTACTCCAAAATTTTGTTAAAATTCTAATACATTCTGGAAAATTGCCTTAACATTTTTCCAATTTTTTTCGACATTTTTGGAAATTTTGTGAAATGTTTTCAAATATTTACCAGTTTTCATTGAAAATTATATTTTTCAAAATAAAATATCATTTTAAATTTTCTCAGGAATCTTAAGAAATTTTTTTATTATTTTGAAATATTTCCAAATTCTTAAAAAGCTTCTAAACGTTCGTTCGAAATCTTCAAAAATATAAATTTTGTTACCAATTTTTTAAAAATATTTTCAAGTTAAAAATTATTTTTGAATGTTTTTAAAACTTCTGAATATATCCTGAACTTATTTTAGTGATTTCACTGATTTAATAGGATTTCAGAGGATTCAAAAAATTTCAACAGATTCTAAAAGATTTCAAATTGATATATATATTGTAAGAAAATATCTGAAAGAATTTCAGTAGATTCCAAGGAATTTGTCATTTATTTTAATAATTTTGAAGAATTTTAAAGGACTGCGATTTTCGAAAGCTTTAAAAAGTTTTAACGTTCAAGTAATTTTAAAATAATTCAAATAAATGTTTAAGGAATTTAAAAAGACTCCAAAGCATTGTCAATAGATTTCAATGATTTTAGGGAATTTCAAAAAATTGTAAAGAGAACTTTTAGAGTATTTTAAAAGATGTCGAATAATCAAAGGATTTCAAAAATTTGAAAGAATTTTAAAGGATTCAAAATATTTTAGGGTACTTTTAAAAATTGCAAAGGATTTTAAAAAGCTTAAAAAAATTAAGAAATCCCAAAATATTTTGAAAGATTTTAAATATCTTAGGGAATTTGGAAAGATTCTAGGAACTTTTAAATTTATTTCAGTGATTTAATGTTACTCATAGGATTTGAATTATTTTATGGTATTTTAAAAGATCTAGGGCATTTTCCAGAGCTTTACAATGTTTTAATTGATTTCCAAACATTTTTAAAGATTTGAAAACTTTAACAGTATTTCAAAAGATTCTAAGGAATATTCAATTGCTTTCAGAGAATTTAAAATATTTTAGAGTATTTAAAAAGATTCTAAAGCATTTTCAAGAGATTTGAACAAACTTTCATGGGATATTGTATCAAAGAGTTTCCTAAAATTTCGAAAATATAGACCGATTTAATAGGATCTATGTCTGGTCTAAAGGAATTTTAAAGGATTTGAATGACTTTAAGAGAAATAAACAAATTTTTCTGAGAGTTCAAAGAATTTTGTAGAACTTCGGAATATATTAAACTACTTCATAGGACTTGCAAGGTTTTAGTATATTTTAGAATATTTAAACGAATTTTATGAGATTTTCGAAGATTTCAATGATTTTAATGGATTTTAAAAGCCCTCAATGTATTTTAATAAATTTTCCAGGATTTAAGAAAATATTATAAAATTTTATACCATTTCACGGGATTTTACAATATTTTAATGTACATTAAGTAATTCATTCACAAGACGTAAGGGATTTTCACGGTTTACACAGATTTGTAGAGATTTTCAAATATGTTTTGCAATTAATTTGAATTCATGGGAAATTCACCCTAAAGTATTCCTAATTAATTGAAAATTATTTTATTATCTCTGTGGAATTTCGTTAATTTACCTGAATTCTTTTAAATTATTTTAACTCGAAATTGAATCCTTCCATTTTCCATTCAAAATTAATCTTTTTTATTTGAAAACTCAGCTATTTGGTAAAAAATTCATGTATTTTTGCGAAAAATTCGTCGTTTTGATAGAAAATTAAATTTATTGGTTGAAAATTCATCTCCTTGTTTGAAAAATTTACTACTTTAATAAAAAAAATTTTTTTAGGTAGAAAATAAATTTTCATGATTAAAAATTCATATCTTTGGTTGAAAATTCAACTATTTTAATGAAAATTCGTTGTTTTTTTTTAATTAATTATTGTAACTGGAAAGTGAATTATTTCATTTTAGGTTCAAAATTTACCGTTTTTATTTAGAAATTCACCTCATTGCATTAATCAAAATATTTGACTAGTTTGTTTAAAATTCGTCTTTTTTGGTACAAAATTAATTTTTTTTTGTTATTGAAAATGCATTTTTTAACTGGAAATTGAATTATTCCATTTTTGATTCAAAATTCTTTTTTTTTCTTATTTGAAAACTCAGCTTTTTGGTTGAAAATTCGTCTTTTTGGTAGAAAATTAAATTTTTTGTTTAAAAATTATCTCTATGTTTGAAAATTCAACTACTTTGTTAAAAATTCGTATTTTAGGTAGAAAATTCACATATTTTAATGAAAATTCTTTATTTTCTTCTTGTTGAAATTAATTTAATTTTCTTTGTTGAAAATTCATCTCTGTAGTTTGAAATTTAATTAGATCTTCTGAAAATTCGTCTTTTTAGTAAAAAATTAATATTCATAGTTGAAAATTATTTTATTGTCTTGAAAATTCAATAAATTTCAAAGAAATTCAGCACAAATTCAATTTAATTTAAAACTAACTAGAGCATTTTAGAATTTTTTTACAAATTCTTTTTGTCAGTTATTTTAATTAATTTATAAAATTTACATGTTTAACTCTTCGCGAAGACGAATTTTATAACAGAAATCCGAATTTATAAAAAAATTTGGTACTATTTTTTAGTTTTTGGTTTGTTTTTAAACAAATTCTTTTTCAATACTTTTTGGTTCAAAACTGATCTTTTTTATTTAAAAAAATAGTTAAGAATTTGGATCAAAATTGATCTTTTTTATTTGAAAAATAGTTAAGAATTTGGTTGAAAATTCATCTCTTTGGTTGAAAATTTAAATAGTTTCTTGAAAATTCGAATTTTATGGCTCAATTTAACTTTTAACCTAATAGTTGAATTTTCAACAAAAACGATTAATTTTGAATCGAGAATTATACCAAAAAAGACGAATTTTTAACCAAATAGTTGGTTTTTAACCAAAAAATATCAATTTTGAACCAAAGTTAGAATTATTGCAATTTCAGAGAAAAAAAATAATTTTCGACAGAAAAAAAATGAATTTTTAACCAAAAAAATTATTTGAAATTTTGGCTTGTTTGAGAAGTTTGAAATTTTTTGAATGAGGATTCAACTGATTTGTTAAATATTCGTATTTTATAATTTAATTCAACTGTTTTTGGTTGAAAATTTAAATAGTTTCTTGAAAATTCGTATTTTATGCCTTAATTTAACTATTTAAAAAAAAAGTTAAAATATTTGTTTAAATTGTTAAACTGAAAATTCACTTTTTGGGTTAAAAATTCAACTTGGTTCTTTTATCTTTTTTTTATTGAAAAATAATCTCTTTCGTTTAAAATTTAATTATTTTATTCAAAATTCGTCTTTTTTGGTAGAAAATTAATTTTCATATTCGAAAATTAATCTCTTCAGTTGAAAAATCAAATACTTTATTGAAAATTCGTTGTTTTCTTTTTGTTGAAAATTAATTTTTTCAAACTGGAAATTAAATTGTTCAATTTTTGGTTTAAAATTTACCTTTTTGACTTGAAAACTTATCTCTGTGGTTAAAAATTTAACTAGTTTTTGAAAATTCGTCTTTTTTGGTAGAAAATTAATCTTCATGGTTCAAAATTAATTTCTTTGGTTGAAAATTTATCCATTTGGTTGAAAATTCGTATTTTTTTATTTTGTAGTAATTTAATGATCGTTGTTAAAAAATGAACGATTTGGTTGACAATTCATGTATTTCGATTGAAATGCATTTTTTTGTAGAAAATTAATCTTCTTATTTGGAAATTTATCTTTTTGTTCGAAAATTTCTTTCTTTGGTTAAAAATCCAACTGTTTGGTCAAAAATTCATGTATTTTGTTGAAAATTTACATATTTGGTTAAAAACTAAACTATTTTGTTGAAAATTCCTTTAATTTATTGAAAAATCATTTTTTAACAAATAAAATTAATTTTCAACATACTAGTTAAATTTTTATTTAACAGTAATTATTTATAATTTTAGTTTTTGTTATCACTTTAGGGAAAAGTTACAATACTTATTTAATCCTGATAAGCAAGGACTCATTTAATTTTTTTAAGGATTCTCTACAATTCTATTTGGGTGGTGTTTATCAAACTTTAAACTATCGTTGATTATAACAATAATAACTGAACGATTTCTAAATTATTTATTTTTAATAAAACCCATCCAAATAAAATTTTAAAGAATCCTTCAAAGAATAAAATGAGGCCTTGATCATTAGGATTAAACAAGTATTGTAAGTTTTCCCTGAAGAGAATCCAATAAATAAAACTCTGAATAACTAATGTTAAATGAATAATTTTAACCTCAGTTATTTTTTCCGAAGTACACTTAGAAGCCTTTGTCAAGATTTGCAGAAAAAATTATAATAGATTTTTTTTTCTCGATTTTATAAATTATTTGAAAGATGGGCTACTTTTGGGATTGATTGTACGTAGTGAACTTACAAGGTCAAATTTTGATTACGTCATAGACTACCATTTACCCTTAACCTGCTGTATATATTATATGACGTTGCATATCTCGGTATGCGAAATTATAGAAATTGCCAAAATTATAACCTCAAAATTCTTAAATTCTTTTTTTTTTATAAAAAACTGGATTTAGTCATCACAGAGTGTCACCTATTTTAAAACATTTCACCTAGCCATTTTGGAAATCAGTCACCTGTTTTCAGTTGAAAACTAAAATGAGCTGCAATTTTTTTGAGACCTGGAGAAAGCCGGAAAATGATTGAATTTATTTTCTGGTCGGGAATTTGTTTAATTCTTATACTTGTAGTAGAAGAACTTATTCATTCGGGACTCAAAGTAGGAAGTCTTACAACTTTAAACACCTTTTAATTGTTGAATTTTAAAGACTAATTATTGTAAAATTATTTAATTTTGAAGCCTTGAATTTAACGATTAAAAATTTTTTAATTCAGAAAGTTAAAAATTTGAAACTATAATTTCGAATGTTTATTTTTAAGCCGGATAGCGAGTCACTTTTTCACTTTTGTTTTCTTTGGGACCGTACATAAATTACATAGTTATGTTTTTAACCGAAAAATCAAACTTTTTTTTTACTTGAAAATTCAACAATTTGATTGACATTTTTTTTTCTTTCTTGAATACAAAAATTTTTCTTGATTAAAAATTTAACTATTTTATTGAACATTCTTTTTTTTTGGTTCGAAAATTCATTTATTTTTGTAGAAATTTCATATTTTTTGGTTAAAAATTCATCTGTCTGGTTAAAAATTAATCTGTTTCAGTTGAAAATTAACTTTTGTTTTTGAAATTTCAACTGTTTTGTAGAAAATTTGTATTTTCGGCTAGAAAATTCTACAATCTGACCATTTGGTCGAAAGTTGAACTACTTTGTTGAAACTCCATTTCTTTAGTTGAAGATTTATAGGTTGAGTTAAAAATTAATTTTTTTCGTTGAAAATTCAAATAGTTTGTTCAAAATTCGTTTTGCTTTTGGTTAAACATTAATTTTTCTTCAATGACAATTCAACTATATTTCATTTTTGGTTGAAAAGTTAACATTTTTAGTAGCAATTTCATGTATTTTCTTAAAAATTGGTCTTTTTTAGCAGAAAATTAATCTTTTTGGTTATAAATGTAACCATCTTTTTGAAAATATATGTATTTTATTGAAAATTCGTCTTTTTTGGTAGAAAATAAATTTTGTTGGCTAACAATGCAACTTTTCACTTAAAAATTAAACTATTTTAGTTGAGGATTTCATTTTTGATTGAAAAGTTATTATTTTTAGTAGAAAGTTCATGTATTTTCTTAAAAATTGGTCTTTTTTAGCAAAAAATTGATCTTTTTGGTTATAAATGTAACCATCTTTTTGAAAATATATGTATTTTGTTTAAAATTCGTCTTTTTTGGTGGAAAATAAATTTTGTTAATTAATAATGCAAGTTTCTACTTAAAAATTAACCTGTTTCAGTTGAGGATTCAAGTCCTTTGTTAAAAATTCGTCTTTATTTGTGGGATTCAACTGTTTTTCATTTTAAATTAAAATATTTTTTGGTTGAAATATCAATTATTACATTTTTGTTAAAAAATCATCTTTTTTTATCGAAAATTCAGCTACTTGTTTGAAATTTGAACTCCTATGTTAAAAATTAATTTCTATTTGTAGAAATATTATATGTTTTATTAAAAAATGCAATTCCCTGGTTCAAAATTAATCTGTTTCGGTTAAAAATGAACATTATTTTGACAATTCAACTGGTTTATAGAAAATTCATATTTTTGGCTCGAAAATTCAATTTTTTGGTCGAAAGATGATCTACTTTGTGGAAAATTCATTTTTTTAGTTAAAGATTTATAGTTTTAGTTAAAAATTAATTTCTTTCATTGAAAATTCAAATAGTTTGTTCAAAATCCGTCTCGCTCTTGGTTGAAAATTAATTTTTCTTTAATGAAAATTCAACTATTTCATTTTTGATTGAAAATTTATCATTTTGTGTAGATATCTCATGTATTTAAAAAAAAAAACTCGTATTTTTTGGTAGAAAATCAATTTCGTTGGTTAACAATGCAACAGCTTGGTTAAAATTAATTTGTTTTAGTTTAAGATTCAAGCCTTTTGTTGATAATTCGTCTTTATTGGTTGAATTCAGTTGTTTTTCATTTTTAATACAAATCTTTTTTGGTTGAAATACCAAATATTACATTTTCTGTTGAAAATTCATCTTTTTTCGAAAATTCAATTACTTGTTTCAAAGTTGAACTCCTATGTAAAAAAATGCATTCCTCTTTGCGCAAATTTCATATTTCTTGCCTCAAAATGCAATTGTATGGTTAAAAATGTATCTGATTCGATTGAAAATGAACTTTTTTTTTGAAAATTTAACTGTTTTGTAGAAAATTTCTATTTTTCGCTCGATGATTCAACAATTTGGTCGAAAATTGAACTACTTTGTTGATAATTAATTTTTCTTTAATGAAAATTCAACTATTTCATTTTTGATTGAAAATGTATCATTTTGTGTAGATATCTCATGTATTTAAAAAAAAAACTCGTCTTTTTTGGTAGAAAATCAATTTCGTTGGTTAACAATGCAACAGCTTGGTTAAAATTAATTTGTTTTAGTTTAGGATTCAAGCCTTTTGTTGATAATTCGTCTTTATTGGTTGAATTCAATTGTTTTTCATTTTAAATACAAATCTTTTTTGGTTGAAATACCAAATATTACATTTTCTGTTGAAAATTCATCTTTTTTCGAAAATTCAATTACAACTAATAAAATTGTTGGGACAACTATTTTAGTTAGTAAATAATGGTACTGCTATTTAGTTAGTTGTGAGAACGATTTTTGTTAATTCGGGCACATCCTAGGTACGCTTTTGTAACTGTTTAGGTTAGGATTTCCAGTGAAACTTGAAACTTTTTTGATTTTAGAATTTCTTATACACACATATACCCTCGAATGCTTCGATATAATCCTCGAAGCGTATACTTTGCAAGACTTCTGATACTTCTATCATTTGTTTCCTTCACATGAAAACTTGTAACCTCCATTGTAGTTTTATGGAGAAAGATTTCGTGACAGACGCCAGTAAGTCATAGAGTGACCTCTATATTATAACATTAAAATCAATAGAAGTAAAAAAGTAGATTTCTCATTTTATCGATCATCGATAATTATTTCGATCTCTGTACATTTACTATTTCTTTCAATGTAAGTTGTTGTTAAAGATTTTATATCTTTTGTTGTTATGACTGACTTTCTCAATACAAGGCGTAAAATAAAATATATTTCAGTAATTTTTCTACATTTGTAATATTCTAATCTAGTCACAGACGTTCTTCTTTATCGTATTTGTCGTATTTTTATGTCAGATTAACTACCTTAATACTCAAATTTCAAAAAATATAAAGTAAAAATTAACTGAATGTTTTAGTGAATGTTACAGTCCATGCTTTTTATTTTGGGCACTGATTGATTAATTATCTTTTGAAAGTGTTTGTGATTTGTAGAATGACTATATATGCATCAGTTAATTTTTTTTGAATTAGTTTTAAAGGTTATTATTAAATTAAATGTATAGAAATGCAATTTAAAACAAAAAACATATATATAATATGAAAATTATATGAATGTTTCAATGAAAATAATTGCTTAATGCTTTTTATATTGTGAACTGATTAATTAATTATGAACTGATTCTATTGAAACTCAAATTTCCTGGAATTCGTTTGAAATCAAATTTTCAGAAATGAAAGTTCAAATTTAAAAAAAAAAATATGAAGTAAAAATTATTAGAATGTTTCAATGAAGATTATAGATTAATGCTTATATGAGAATCTGAGTTGAAAATTAAAAATTATAGCTAAATATTATGTTTTAGTTTTCTTGCAAATTAGTATCAAAGTTATTAATAATTCAAATTTTCAGAAATTTCAAGATTAAAAAAATATAAAGTAAAAATTATTTGAATGCTCCAATGAAAATAATAGTTTTATTCTTTTTTATGTTGTAAATAATTCAACTAATTATTATTCGGTTAATTTTGTTAAAAATTTTTCATTAAATCAGGATTGAATATAAATTGATTTTCACTTAAGTAACATCAATTGATTATTTACTTCAAACTTATAGAATTGAATATGGGCTATTATTCTTATACTCAAAGTTTATTTTTTCTTTAAAGTACCTCTATTACAGTTACATAATCTGTTTAAATATCTCTGACGTTTTGAAATGACTATATCTGAATTAAATTTTCAAAATGATATGTACATATATTCTAATTCTTTTAAAATTAGTTTAATACGTTATTAATAAATTAAATGCATATAAATGCAATTTCAAAAAAAGATAATATAATGTAGAAATTATTTGGATGTTATAATGAAAATAATTGTGTAATGATTTTTATGTTAGGGACCGATTAATTAATTATGTAAGGTGAAGATTATTTTAATGTTTCAATGAAAGTTGTTATAAAGTTACATGAAGTTATAATGCTTCTTATTTTTTTAACTGATTAATTAATTATGAGCTGAATAATTTTTTTCAAATTGCAATGTGCACATATTTTTCATTTTCTCTGAAATATTTTAAAAGGTTATTATTAATAATTCAAATTTTTAGAAAAATATGTAGTAAAAATCATCTGAATGATTCAATGGAAATATTTATTCAATTCTTTTTGTGTAACAAAATGATTAATTCATTATTGGCTAATTAACTTTGTAACAAAATTAAATAACATAAATATTGAGTTTCAATTTTTCTATTTCAAGCACAATAAATTAATTATCTACTTTAAGGTGATGAGACTGAATATTGGACATAAATAGTATGATAAAAGTTTTTTTTTAACCTATCTCTATTATAATGACGTAATATTTTATGATATTTATGATGTCAAATGAGTAACTGATTTCAGCTTTAAAAATTATATGTACAATGTTCATGTGTTTCATTCTTTTCAGAAAAATTACTATAAAAAGTTATTAATAATTACACTTTTTAGAAATGAAATTTCAAGTTTAAAAAAATATGAAGTGAAAATTATTTGAATTTTTGGATGGAAATAATTGTTTAAGGCTTTTTATTTTATAAACTGACTGATTGATTATTGACTGATAAACTTTTTTCACAATATTATATTTCAATTTTTTTCGATTGAGTAACATAAATTTATTATTTACTCTATGGTTATGTGATTGAAGATTGGATATAATTGATATAATAAAAGTTTATTTATATTTAAAATACCCCTCTTCCAGTTACATAATTTTTTTAATGTTTCTCATGATGTGATATGATTATCTAAATTAAATTTTGAAAATTGTATGTACACATGTTTCCATTTTCTCTGGAATTAGTTTAAAAGGTTATTGAGAACAATGATTTAATGCCTTTCATGTTCTGAAGTCATTAATTATTATTTATGAGATGATTAATTTTTTGCACAGTATTAAATTACATAAAAAGTAATATTTAATTTTTTCATAATAACTAAAGTACATTGATTATTTTCTTTACGGTTATGTAATTGACTATTGGCTATAATTCATATACTATGAAAACTTTTGTATTCGTTTGAAATCATTGAAATTATCAAAATATTTTTTAAATATTTTTAAATCTTTCTATCTTTTGAAATTTCTACAAATTTTTTGTGAAATCTTTGGAAATCTGCAAAATATTAAAATTATTTTTTTAATATTTGTGAAATTATTAAAATCGTCGGGAAATCATTCTGAAATCTTTGTTTTCAGGTGGATCAACTTGAAAATAGAAATTCGCAAAAAAATACCACATTACAAAATGATGAATTTTTTCTTTTTTATGAAAACTTTGTATTTGTTTGAAACCATTGAAATATTCCCAATATTTTTTAAATCTTTTAAAATCTTTCTAAATCCCTACAAATTATTTTTAAAATCTTTGTGAAATTTGTGTGAAATCTTTAGAAATCTTTGCAAGATATTTAAAGTATTAGGTAATATTTGTAAAATTATTGAAATCTTTGTGAAATATTTCTGAAATCTTTGAAATCTTTGTTTTCATTTGGATCAACTTCAAAATAGAAATTTTAAAAAAATACGACATTGAAAAATAATTAATTTTTTCATTTTTATGAAAACTTTTGTATTCGTTCGAAATCATTGAAACATTCGAAATATTTTTGAAATCTCCTAAAATCTGTCAATGTTTTGAAATCCCTACAAATTTTTTGTGAAATCTTTGTGAAATTTTTGAAAATTTTTGCAAGATATTTAAAGTATTTGGTAATATTCGTACAATTATTGAAATGTTTGGGAAATCATTGAAATCTTTGTGGAATCTTTGTGAAATCTTTGGAATTTTTGTTTTCATTTTATTCAAGTTGAAAATAGAAATTTATAAAAAATGCAACATTACAAATTAATTAGTTTTTTCATTTTTATGAAAACTTTTGTATTCATTTCAAATCATTGAAATATTCAAAATCTTTTTGGAGTCTTTTAAAATCCTTCAATGTTTTGAAATCCCTACACATTTTTGGTGAAATCTTCGTGAAATCCTTGTGAAATTTTTGGAAATTTTTGCAAGATATTTAAAGTGTTTGGTGATATTTGTAAAATTATTAAAATCTTTGGGAAATCATTGAAATCTTTGTGAAATCTTTGAAATGTTTGTTTTCATTTGGATCAACTTGAAAATAGAAATTTACTAAAAATACAATATTACAAAATAATTAGTTTTTTTCATTTTTATGAAAACTTTTGTATTCGTTTGAAATCATTGAAACATTCAAAATCTTTTTGAAATATTTTAAAATTTTTCGATCTTTTGAAATACCTACAAATTTTTGGTGAAATCTTTGTGAAATCTTTGTGAAATCTTTGTGGAATCTTTGGAAATCTTTGCAAGATATTTAAAGTATTTGGTAATATTTGTAAAATTATTGAAATCTTTGAGAAATCATTGAAATCTTTGTAAAATCTTTGAGAAATCATTAAAATCTTTGGGAAATAATTGATGTGATTGTGAAATCTTTCAAAAATCATTAAAATCCTTGTGAAATCTTTGTGAAATCTTTGGAAATCTTTGCAACGTATTTGAAATCTTTTGTGATAATTGTAAAATTACTGAAATCCTTGTGAAATCTTGCAAATCTATCCCATCTCTTTGCGAAATATTTGTGAAATTTTTAAACCTTCAGGAAATCATTCAAAATCTTTGTGAAATCTTTGAAAATTTTCGGGAAATTTTTTAAATATCTGGTAATATTTATGAAATTTTCTAAATATTTGTGAAATTCTAAGAAAATTATTGAAGTCTTTTAAATATATCCGAAATCTTTGCGAAATGTTTGTTAAATTTTTTTGAAATCTTTGTGAAATTTTTGGAAAATCATTTAACTTTTTGTGAAATCTTGTGAATCTATCCAAAAGCTTTGCTAAATATTTTAAACCTTTCTAAAAGCTTTGAAAATCTTTGTGAAATCTTAGAAAT
Organism: Andricus grossulariae; assembly: GCA_011634705.1. NCBI lineage: Eukaryota > Metazoa > Arthropoda > Insecta > Hymenoptera > Cynipidae > Andricus > Andricus grossulariae. Next base: position 69,655,564 of record JAABKJ010075445.1, on the reverse strand, counting down.
CTTTGGGCAAAATTTGAATTTTAACGAAAATTTTAGTAAAATAATGGAAATCTTTGTGAAATATTTTTAATTCATCCGAAATTTTTGCGAAATCTTTCTGAAATCTTTGGAGATTTTTGCAAAATATTTGAAATATTTTTGAAATATTGGAAAACTTTTATGAAATTATTAAAATCTTTGTGAAATCTTTGAAATCTTTGTGAAATAATTGATGTGTTTGTGAAATCTTTCGGAAATCATTAAAATCCTTGTGAAATCTTTGCAACATATTTAAAATATTTGGTATTATTTATGAAATTATGGAAATCTTTGTGAAATCTTTTTAATCTAACCGATATCTTTGCGGAATATTTGTAAAATTTTTTTAACCTTTATGATATCATTAAAATCCTCGTGAAATCTTTGGAAATCTTTTGCAACATATTTGAAATCTTTGGTAATAATTGTAAAATTATTGAAATTTTTGTGAAATCTTTGGGAAATCTTCGGGATATATTTGAAATATTTGCTAATATACGTAAAATTATTGAAACCATTGTGAAATCTTTGTGGAATCTTTAACATCTTTGCGAAATAATTGATGTCTTTGTGAAATCTTTCCGAAAAAATTAAAATCTTTGTGAAATCTTTGGAAATCTTTTGCAACGTATTTAAAACCTTTTGTAATAATTTAAAAATTATTGAAATGTTTGTGAAATGTTTGTGAAATAATTGAAGTCTTTGTCAAATTATTCGGAAATCAATAAAATCCTTGTGAAATCTTTGTGAAATCTTTGGAAATATTTGCAACATGTTTAAAATCTTTTGTAATAATTGTAAAATTATTGAAATGTCTGTGAAATCTTTGTGAAATAATTGATGTCTTTGTGAAATTTGTTATTTGTTTGAAAATCAACTTTTTTGTTGAAAATTCGTCTTTTAGGTTTGGAAGTTGAAAAATTATTTTTTGGCAGATTTTTTAAATTAGTTTTTTGGTTGAATTAAACAGTTTTTGATTTCAAATTAAATTTTTGTTGTTGAAATATATGAACTGTTACACTTTTAGATGAGGATTCATCTTTTTTCGTTGAAAATTAATTTTTTTAATTGAAAATTCAACTATGACTTTTTTGGTTGAAAATTGATCTTTTTTAGTTGAAAATTCATTTATTTTGTTTAAAATTCGTATTTTTTTAGTTGAAATTTCGTCTATTACATTTTTCATTGAGAATTTATCTTTTTGGATAAAAATTTGTTATTTGTTTGAAAATCAACTTTTTTGTTGAAAATTCGTCTTTTAGGTTTGGAAGTTGAAAAATTATTTTTTGGTCGAATGTAACTATTTTTTATTCAAAAGTAAAATCTTTTTTGGTTGAAGTTTCAACTACTGCATTTTTTGTTAAAATTCATCTTTTTTCGTTTAAAAATGTTTTCTCAATTGAAAAAAATTCATGTATTTTGTTCAAAGTTCGTCTTTTTTTTGTAAAAAATTATTTTCAAAATGAAAATCTTTTTTGGTTGAAATTTCAAATATTACCTTTTTCATTGAGAATAGATCATTTTTTGTTGAAAATTGAGCTACTTTGTTGAAGATGTTTTTTTTTCTGAAAATTCATCATTTTGGTTAAAAATTCATCTCTTGTTGAAAAATGAATTATTTTGTTACCGTTTTTTTTTTTTGTAAAATATTTCTTTTTTTAAATGAAAACTTAACCATGTCATTTTTTATTTAAAATGTATATTTGTTAGTTTAAGATACTACCAAGATTAATTTTTCACCAAAAAAAGACGAATTTTAAACAAAATATGTGAATTTTGAACTGAAAAATATCAATTTTTAACCAAGAGTGAAAACTTTTGAATTTTAATAAATTTAAATTCGAAAAGATTAAAAGTTGACAGTTTGAAATTTAAAAATAAATTGAATATTTCGAAGTAAAAGGTTCTGAAATTCTAGAAATGTAAATTTTTATTAAATTTAAAAAATTATGATTCAACATAATAATTGATAAGACAAATTTGTCTCGAACAAAAAAAATAAATTAACCTTTATGTTCATTGTTCAAAATAAATAAATTTGCAATTCTAAACCCTTAAAAATGTATATTATTTTAAGATAATTAAATCCTTTAGAAATGAACAATTTTTAAATTGTCAATTATACTTTTCAAAATTCAATCATTTGATTTTTAATCGCAAAATTTAAACTTATGATACGGAGGAATTGAAAATTCATCGTTTACCATTAAAATTAAGAATTCTAAAATTGAAATCATTAAAAATTAAAGAAAATATTCAATTTTTGAAATAAAAAGACTTCAATATTCAATGCCTGGCTTAGTGGTTAAAGCACCCGACCGGGAATCGGAAGATGCGAGGTTCGAATCCCACCGGGGCGAAGTAGAAAGATCTTTTTTCAGAAATAAAACTTTTTTTAATCTGTTTTTCGTTAAATTAATCCTGCTAATTATCATTGAATAATCATTTTAGCCCGTTGAGAGTTTTAACATTTGTTTTTAATGATAATTCAACAAGTTTAGTTTTTATCTGTTTTTTATCATATACTTGGAATATAGAGATGTATGAACTTCTTGCTGCAAGTGGCGTTAGCGTGTCGTAAATTAAATGGTTCAGGGAACAGAATGGTTGCTGTATATAACTATATAATGTAGTTGTACCGGTATACCCATTTATTAAGGTTAGAGTGAATGAAAGAGTTTTTAGTAATGTAGTGAGTAATATTATGTTTCTAGAATGTATACAACCTACTGAGTGTATAGTATTGTCTTTCTTATTTCATTTTATTTTTTTATTTTCTTATTTATTTATTTTTATTATTAAGCGTTTTTGTATTTCCCCCACATTTGCGCCCAGACCTTTCGAAATTAAAGGTCAAATCATCGACAACTGTAATTTGGTGATTGTGAATTCTCTTTTGTGAAAGCTCCTTTGGCTTTAACGAACACATTCTCATCACGTACCTTGTGTTTCCCACTCGATTTTGTCCAAAATCTGAACTTTCCAAAAATTTAATTTTTTTATTATTAATTTTATTTTTCATCTTGCACAGTTTGACCGCAAAATGGAATTTTTAATTTTTAATTATTTTTTGTGCGATCAAAATTTGAATTTTCGATTTTTGGAAAGAATTTTAAAAGTTGTCGGGATAATCTTGTAGGTCTCTCAAAAAGAAACGTTTTCCTCGTCTTGATTTTTTTTTCATATCATGCGTCGTTCGGCTTAAAATATTAATTTTCGTTTGTTTTCTGGGATTTTAAAATGCTATAACTCTGATAATTGTCATTTTGTCGAAAAATTTCACGAGGATAAATTTTTTGTCCTTCAGAATACTACTGATAACCGTTCATAGAATTTTCAAATTTTGAAAAAAAGTGGTCTTGAAAATGTTCAAAATGTGCTCACTTTTTGAATTTTCATCCAAAATAGCTGGTTAACGAACTCGTTCTTTCTTTTCAGGCCTTCAAAAAGGGTGCCAAAGCACAATCTAATCTGATCAATAGTTCGAAAGTTATCATGCCTACACGATACTACAGACTACAGACAGACGGACACCTTCGTGAAAACCGTTTTTTCCGACTCAGGGGGTCTCGAAGCGTCGACATTTGATTGAATCCGCGAAAGTCATTTTTCACATAAAACCAATACCTTCTCATTGAGATGAGAATGTAAATATATATATATATATATATATATATAACAGATAAAAATACATAGAGCATTAAACTTGTAGGAACAAAATTATTTTATATATTTTTAGTGAAAATGCTGCAACAGTTTTACACGCACATTGATTGACTAACTACACGACTTCCACAGAAAGTGAGAACCAGAAAGCAGATTTGGAAATTAAAGAGTTTTTTTTTTGTAATACATGCATGATTTCAAACGTTTTCACGCCTGTAAAGAGGGGCTAAAGTAATGCTTTTCGAGAACCGTGACGTCAGAGGCAGCAAGAATGTACTTTTATTCCCCTGGAAGCAAAAGTATGCTTTTCACGTCAGAGGTGAATAATGAAAATTATACATCTCTGAGCTCACATTTTGGGCTCAGAAAAATTTATCGTCAAGCGATCAGTTGATCACGTTGACATATTATTTGACAGATTGGACCAACTCGAATAAGTTACCAGCCTATATTACCGAAAATTGTGGAAATTTTCTGAACTTTCAATTTCTGTAAAAACTTTAAAATTACGTGAAATTCCAAAAATGTAAGTATCCAAAATTTTTGGAAAAATAATATCGTGTTTGAAATCATGCATTTTTTACACCAAAAAAATATCGTAGCACCAATGGGGAGGGGACTTTTTACGATTTGTGTATTTTTTCAGTACTCGTCTTCGGCTCGTGCTCGCTCGCCTACAATTCGTACTGAAAAAATTACACTCGGAGTAAAAAGTTCCACTTCTCGCTTCGTGCATAATATACTATTACATATGTAAATAAATTTATTTTTAAGAGATTAAAATTCCTGTTTTTCCTCGGATTCTCAGTGTAGTCGGCCCCCTCATGATAAAATATTTCAAATGATCATTTCAAACTCTATTTACAAACAAATATAATTAAAAATCAATAACATTTAAACGGACAAGTTTCTGAAAAAACCTAACACATTACCGTTACTTATTGAAAAAGTAACTCACTACCGCTAGGGGCCATACAGAAATTATGTAAGACATTTGGGGGGGGGGTCGATAAAATCGTACTGCTTCTTATGGTGGGGGGGGGGGGAGATCTAACTTAAGACATTTTTTTTTTACTAAAATAATAATAAATCTAAAGATATTACAAACCACAAACATAACTTTTAGCACGAATTTCGTTATGTTTCCACGTTTATTCAATAACCAGGATTTATATGTATTTTCGTTCGAGTTTATAAAATCTTTAAGCAAATTTTACGGCGGGGGGGGGGGAGGTCAAAACTATTTTTTAAAAACCCTACGTAATTTGTGGATGACCCCTTACAAGTTACAAAATTTGAAAGTTATTCTTTACGCTTACAGTTACCAACTAAATTAACTTCAAGTTCCTTTAAAATTTACGTTTTTACGTAGAAACGGAATAACAGGTTTAATAATATTAATAGTTTTCATTAATGACAGAATTTATAACTTTATTTTAAAAATAAGTAAAACCCCAGACGAACACCTGAAAACAGGCCTATCTGAAGTTTTTATTAACTTTTAAGAGCTGTTGTTGTTCAGCTCTTAAAAGTGTACTGAAATATCTTAAATAAGTTTTTCAAAACCTGCTTCCTAGTGAAAGAGTTACTGAATGATACCGCATCCATGAAACGAGAAACATGCAATATAGAAAGATCTAGCCTCTATTAAACACAAAAAATAAAAAAATCAGTGAAAATCGAGAAAAGTAGGAGAGAAATAATTTATTTCCACAAACGTGATTCTCATACATGATTAAAGAGACTGTACTACGTACATTGAATTGAAATCAACAATAGGTTTCCATTTTCCCAATTTGAAAAGGGAGTGTTGCAATTGCTTGAGCCAATACTATGGAACTTGTTCCGTGTACATTTTGTCAGTTATTAGTATTATTAATAAATTAGTCATTAATAATTATCGATTATCATTATTTCGATAGGTGTTTCTATTATTCGATAGAATAGTTAGTTAGTTAACGCAATTTTGTTAGAGCAGAAGGGATCGTGCAAGACTAGACTTTAGTGATATCGGTGTCAAAAGTAGCTGTAATATAGGGGGTTCCAGCTAGTGGCTGATGAGTAGGCGAATTTTGGGAAAGTGTAGGCGAGGGATTAAGCTCGATCACATCCTCGCTGTTGACTCGCAGCAGAGGACTTGGCTGACGTGCCCTGTAATTCCAACCGCACAAGCAAAGATAGACAGTTAACAGAGAACGAGTACAGAGGAAGAAAGTTTTTAAAAACACTTATGGCATTTCTAACAGCATTTTAAATTTCAAATTCTATTTATTGGTAAGCAACAGCTTTTCAATACCAATTTAATTGAGCTTAAAAGTAATATTATTCGTTTTTTGAAAAATAATTTTATATTTACAGGCTTCACATTAAAGAATCAAAGTACAGTAAAGTCTCAAACATTTCAGCGTCCTTGAAACGTAGGGCTTCGTTATTTTCACTGCTGGAGAGGGCCCCACCCTTACAGCGAGTGGGCAGTTTATTTTTATCAACGACGTTCATTGGCTGCCCCGTTCTTGTATCGATGCACCGCCCGTTGCTACTTTTTCAGCCAAAAAGCGCGGGTGATTTGAAATCAATGATAAATACATCCGACATTCCTAGAACTGCTGGCCCACGCAGTTTCTCAGCGCGTAGGGCGAGAGGCAGATTGCGACTCTCGCCTCGGAAGGACCGAGTGCGCGAGTAGTCAGTCGTGTATATTACGCTATATGATGCATTCCAAGTGAAAACGGTTCAGGCGGTCTCGGCTTATTGCGCAGTTGAAAAAGTCGCGGTCCGTTAGTCATGTACTTTCTGGTACTTTCCATAGACAGAAGGTTCTAGACGTGCTGCCATATATAACCCGCCCGTTTGGGTCAGTCAGTTAGTTCTTCGTCATCCTTTACTTGTAATTCATCTCGTAACTTGTTTAAATAAATCTTATATAAATATATTACGTGGTAATATTAGCGATCCTGATCCTGAAAGTCATCAGCGCATAACAAAATTGGCGATCCTGCCAGGATAGGAGTTTTCGATCTTGTTTCTACGGGACAAGTAATAGATCAAACGACCCTGTCTTCGGAAACGAACTGGAAACGGAAAAAAGAATTTTTACGGAAATTCAAGAAGTAGCCCGTCAAATGAACGGCAACGGCCTATCAACGAAGCATGAGCGAAAAGGAGGTAGCAGAGATCAATAACGCAGCCCACCACGTGTAGCAGTCCAGGTATCGATCCTCGCCCCGGAAGCAACTCAACGAAGTAAGGCGACGCAGCAAATTGTAAGTAAAGAAGAATGGTTTTAAGAAGTGCAGTGTTAATTTTAGATTAGATTTTCTGTACGGGTTAATCGATTTGGGTAAATTTATAACATTTTTGGATGTTATAAATGTTGTAACTTAAACTATTCATCCTTAGGCTTAAGACAGTACACACGCTCATGGTGCTCCATGGCCTCTGTGTTCCTCAATAACCAAAAATTAGTTTGAGTTTGTTTGTACGTGATATATAGCCCTGTGAGACAATCTGATTGTTTAAATGGGAAAAATCTTGTCACGCAATAATTCGTCGCCAAGAAGAAGAATCAACCAAAGAAGAAAGAAAAAAATTGACAAAAGTTAGTCAAAGGAAATTTAGAAAAAGTAAAGTTTTACCGCGAATTTACACCCGTTTACAAACAGGTTAATTGTAGGTAGATGCCACGAAGAACCGAAAAATTAAAAAAAAAAAAGATTTTTTCAAACCGGAATTTTTGAATTATCGAGAAAATGAACACTACGCAACTGAAACAGACACATCCGCGGACTCTTACGCGACAAAAAATTATATATATATATATATATATATACCCAAAACCCCAAACGACCACCTCAAACTCAAATCCGGACAACGAAAGAACAGGAACAAGAGGAAAAAAGAGGAAAATTATGTAGAAACCCAATTAATGACATAAGAGGAGATTCGGGAACAGATAGATTATGAAGAGACAGCCGCATATCAGCACAGTGTCTCCAGAACGTGAGATTTTTCGGCCCCCACCACTTTCCCATCTGGGAAAACACATGCAAGCGTAGCGTCGGTGAGTCGGCCAGTCTCGTTTGAAACCGAAAACGCACGAGGCACAAGCGCGAAGCCGAGATCAGCCGAGGCACGAGCACGAATCCGAGCTCGCCCGAGGCTCGACCCCGACTCCACGATTCGCTTTCGGCGGCCATTAGAAGGTTCGAGTTGATTTCGTCTTGCAAAAATCGACACCTTGATGAAGGACTTCAAAATATTGTAATGAAGTCTTGAGATATATAATGATTATGTTTTCAGGAATTATTGTGGAATCTTTTAGACTATCCGATTCTGCAGTTTCTTTCTTCATTATTTATGTTTTATTTTTCAATTGATTTTAAATATTGTAAAGTCAAAATAATAATAAATGATAATTATTTTCAATTTAATAAACTAATCAACATTTTAACTGTATACTTGCCTCTGATACTTACCTTTCTTTTCATGCTCAGGGAATAGATTTAAAGCATAAAATTATAAAAATATCTCCATTAATTAGTTTTTGCTTGAAAATTTTATTTTTTATTGAAATTTTTATTTTGTACACAAAAAAAAACATCTTTTTTGGTCGAAAATTCAACTGTTCAGTTCAAATTTTTGTTGTTGAAATTTTGATTGACGTACAGAAGTATTAACAAATATTTGAAAATATTTTTAAGAATCTTAGAAAAATTATATTTACATAAACTTAAAAATAAATAAACTTAAAAAATAAATAGTTATTCGAAATTTTTATTTTGTATATAAAAATCTTTTTCGCCTTAAATTATAATTTTGTTGTATTTTCCTTCTCTCTTCACTGAAATTTTTTTTATATGAAAATTTATTTATTTGGTTGAAAATTCAATTTTTTAAAGTTAAATTTAATTTTTTTTTATTAAGAATTAGAATTTTTCATTGCAATAAAAATGATTACATTTTTCGTTGAAAATTCAGCTTTTTTGGTTGAAAATTCATCTTTTTTTGATTGAAAATTCAACTGTTCAGTTAAAATTTTTGTCGTTGTTGAACCTATAATTGACATACAGAAATATTAAAAAATGTTTGAAAATATTCTTAAGAATCGTAGGAAAATTATATTTATATAAACTTACAAATAAATAAACTTAAAAAATAAATAGTTACTGAAAATTTTTATTTTGCATAAAAAATTATTTTTTATCTCAAATTATAATTTGTTTGAAATTTTCATTTTTTCCTGACCAGAAATAATTTTTACTTGAAAACGTATTTATTTTGTTGAAAATTAATTTTTTCTTAAGTTTTTTTTGGACCGTTTTTATTTAAACTAAACTTTTTTTTTTCATTGAAATAGGAATTATTACATTTTTCGTTAAGAATTAACCTTTTTGCCTGAAACGTAAACTATTTGGTTGAAAACGTTATTTCTTTTTGTTCGAATTTTGATTTAAAATATCTGAAATCTTAGAAAATATTTCGAAATTTTCTCAAGAATCTCATGAGACTTATATTTATATTCATTTTTACAATTTTATTTTAATTGTAATATAATTATAATTGGAAATTAATTGTAAATAAGTGATTTCGTCGTGTCCTGTGACCACCCATCTCACGGTTGTGAAACGTGGCCATGAATGGGATTTACCGCGGTCCTATTGGGAGCAACCACCGCAGGGTCCCACTGGGAGCACCTGTCATCTAAAAAATGACGTCGGCACCCAGTAGGACCGCGGTAAATCCCATTCATGGCCACGTCTCACAACCGTGAGATGGGTGGTCATATATACATATATATAAATTGGTGACACGAATTTTGAACGAAATAGTTGACTTTTAAACTTAAAAAGGTCAATTTTCAACCAAAAAGTTACATTTTCAAATCAAAAAGATAAACTTTCAATCCAAAATGCAGTACTCAAATTTTCAGATGAAGAAACTGATTTTCAAGGGTAAAAAACGATTGTTTAGGAAAATGGTCAAATTCTGCAGCTGAGTTATCAATTGTTGAATGAAATGATTATTTATTTAAATCGTACCTCTCACGTCTGCTTTAGTTCTATTGAGCTTTTTTTTTTTTTTTTTTTCAAATTTCAATATTATTCCTGTACTTTTGAAATGGAGATATGCTGATATTTTTAGTAATGAGATATATAACATTTACGTTACATTTTTTCGAAAATCAATATAATGTTTAATTATAATCAATGTTTGATACCATATTATTTCAAAAAATTTCCTAACAGTATTGTGATTTATAGTTTCATTTTCTTTTAATTTACAGTATTGTGGAAATGAGCAAAGTTTCACGTTTGATTTGTTCACTCAAGCAAGCAAAGTTACCGAATCTGTGGAGACACTTCCGGTATTAGACCACACGATTTTCGATCCAAATGTCAATTCTCCAAATGTCGAAACGACTCTTGTTGATACAAAGAAAAACGTATGACCTGTGATGGAGTTAGCTCAAATTCGAAAAAATTATGCATCGATCCATCTCCACATGATCTCCCTCTCATTACTGGGCCTTCCACTCAAGCTTCTCTTTCCTTATCCGATTACACATTGCAAAAGCATTTAAGCTATGTTTTAAAAGTATAAGATTGGAGTTTTGATTGATTGAATTTCTAATATATCAAATGGAACGCATACTAATCTCGCTAATATTATTCCTTTTTTTGTTCAAGCGGAAGTTATAAATGCTGATCAATTTATTACTTCCTTTAGTCACCCAATAATATGTTATCAGTTATTAAAAAACTTTTAAAAAATGTATCAAAGTAACGTATAACCACCGAAATATTTTCAAGACTTTATTCAATACTTTACCGAAAACGAAAAAAATTACGCAAACAATGTTACAAATCTCCCTACTTTTACTAGGAGTAATATTTTTATGAATTTTTTAAAAATTTAAATCTAAATTGATGATGTTTTTCAATTGACAAAAGTGTGATCCGTTTCCAAGAAAAACTTTCTCCTCAAAAGTTTCGAAAGTTTTTTTCAGTTTTCCAGGTCCTTTTGAAGTTATTACAAGAAAATCTTGAAGGTCAAGCAGTTTTGGCCAAGTACGAAAAAGAATTGATGCTCGACGATCGTGATAGGACAACCATTGTTTCGATTCTTATCAATAGATGTGTTGTCGAGAAAATCGCCAAGCCATCTCTGTTTCCTGGAAAACTCGCGAGCATAATTTTGGAAATCTTCCCAACTGAGACCCAGGACATTTACCATATACCTCCTTTATCAACCGGAAATGATACGAAAAACGCAAAAGGAAAATTACCAGATAAATGGAGAAATGTGATGTACAGGCTTCGAAAATTCACGGACTCGAAAACGAAGACAAATAAGGAAAACGTTCCAGTAACCTCGAACAAAACGGATACCAATATTGTAGATTCTAACGTCGATGATCATCGTAAGTGGCTCGAGAAAAAAAAGAGAGCCTTGAGAAGAAGTGCGAATTCACTGGGAAGCTACATCGATTTACCGTTCCAAAAGATATAAGGAATCGACAACGAATGAAGAGATTTTAACGGAATGGCCGATTCTTAAATCTGCTCTCGCGTCACGATTGGTGAATTGATTGTTATGATAAAATTATTATTTTTGATTAGGGACTATTCAAAATTGTTTAGACTCGTTGAAATAAAAAAGTGACTCAGTAGTATTTTATTGTAATATTGAAATCATTTGTTCTTGTTAGGTGGCTTTAGACTTCAGCAGATTGTATCCTGGTCGACAGTTGAACGTTGTTAAAATCTAGGAAAAACTTTTTGGAGATCTCTACGCGCTGAAGAAAGACAAAATCAAGAAGAGCGATGGAAAAAAGTTTTGCGACATTTACGAATCTCATCTTGGTAAAACAAACGTTGATTAATAAAATTCAATGAAAACTTTTTTCGAAGAAATTTTAAAAACATAACATTAAATAAATCAAGATTTTTATTTTTTTGCATTTTTTGTGTGTAATATCATTATAATGTGAAAATTATGGTTATGCTTTTATCTGATTTTAACCTTTTTTATTCTAATTTTATAACTTTATTGAAAATATTTATATAATGTGCAATTATACACACAGTTTCGTACGTATGATTTTAGCTACTATTATTTATTTTATAAAGTAAGTATTATTTGTTTTATAAAGTATAATATTTTAATATTATTTTTTTTATAAAGCATAATATTTTAATATTATTTGTATATTATTATTTATTATTCATTTATTTATTATACATTTATAACGTATTACGTGTTATTAAAATAAGTAACACGAGAATTCTAGATCAATCTGGAATATCTATACCTTAAACCTATATACCTATCTACCCTTCACCTATATACCCATCCACACATCACTACTTTCCAACCGGTTTTTTGTAAAAATATACAAGAAAAATCGCTGTTTTCGTCGATTTTACGTCTATTTTTGCGTTTTTCGGAAAAATACGAGCTCACTTGGGTATTTGGACACCGGATTCGGATTCAGCGACCCAAAAACATATAGATATGCCGGTGTAGTCCGCCGGGCAGACCACTTTTTTTTTGAGTGCCGGTGTAATTTGTACTTTATTCTACCTTAAAAAGGAGCCTTTACCTGTACTACACCGAAAAAAGTAACTTTCAATAGTATTATCCCCAAAAAAAGAGTCATAGTAGGCGCCTAGCGCCTAAAAAAAAGGGTTTCGTAATATATTAAGACGTAAAGTCATTTCAACCTCCCGCTCCCATACTTTCCCTCTCAACACTTCCACCTTCGATTTCCCTCCCTTCTTTTAACTTCTTCCCCATCTACTTTCACCTCTTCTCGCCCCCACATTTTCCTTAACTTCCCCTACTCAACTCATTTCCCCTACTTACCCTGCCTTCATTTCTCACCACTTCTCCCACTTTCCCAATCCTCATTTACCCTTACGTCCTACTTCTCCACCAATCATTTTCCCTTACTACGAGATTAGAGTTCGCAACACTTCCCCTTCTTGGAAAAAAGTACGATGGACGGACGGACGGACACCAGACCGAAACTATAAGGATTTCTGTCCGGAGCTACAAAGCCCTAAAAAGTAGCCAAATAGTAGCCTCGTGCGAAAAAAATAGCAAACAGTATGAGAGTGCGAGTCCTGCATACGAAAAACATCTTGTTTATCAACACTCTACTCTTCCACCTGGATGGAATTTTGTATTTGAATTCTGGCCGAATTTACAAATTCTAAAATAAAAATAAAATTAATATTTCTGATGAAACTGTTACAGGAAATATGACGGACACCGAAAAACTGAGAGACACTAGGTCCGAATGTGGAACTCGCGGAAGGACGGCTCGAGTTAGACGGGGTTCGAGAGATGCAGTTTCAACGTGCGGAGAACGCAGCGTCGATCGACTCTATCTAAGAGCAGCTGCAAATGCGAAAACGAAAGGATCCCGTCAGATTTTGCTCGTCATCAGAAATGATTTCGAGGGTCAGGGAGTCAACGCCATGAGCGTAATAAAAGGCGATGTCGTAGCTCTACTCAGTGATCACGTCAAAGATTGGTTTTGGGTCAAATCACGGGATGGCAGAGAAGGTTTCATCCCTGCAGTTATTGCCGGCTATGGTTTCTTGTGATATTTCGATTTTACCAGCGTTCGAGTCAGAGTTTCAAATATACCTAAACTAAACATTAGAAAAAGTCAATTATATTTTTAAATCTATTCAAATAGGGTGATATTGAAATTTATAGTAAAAAATTGTAGAATCAATGACAATCCTAGAGAGAATGAAAATCTTAAAGTCAATTATTTAGATCAAGTTTTGTATATTTGTAAAAAGAATTTTTGTCCATTGCATGAAATGTACTGCGTATTAATATATTTATTAAAAAGATATTATATAAAGAGTGTTGTTGATAAATCTTAAGAAACTTTTTAATCTACCTTATTTTCTCACTAAGCGAACCTCAACATGAGTTCGCGGTAATTGAAATTTGTACAAACGTCGAGATGATTACTGGAACCTGCTACGCTTAAAATTTTATCCTGGTAAACTATGCTGTACACTGTGCTGCTGGAAATTGGTACTTTGGCTAAAATTTCTCCTTGATAGGTTAGGTGGTAAACGTGGGGCATTGCACCACCGGTAATTATTCTTTCCTCGTAGATGCTCGACACGTGGATGCCTTGATCGGGTAGATCGAAAATTGTTCCTGGTTCCATGGTTCTCATGTTCCATAAGGTTAATTTCGGCCCACCACCACAGAGCTGTTGATAGATTACGATTATACTGATTACGTTAAATATAAGAACGGTATTATAAATATAAATAAAATGTATGACCGAGGGTTTAAAATTATATACATATTTCAAATTCAGATATTAATTACAAAAATCACAGCGTAAAAGGAGATCAAAAAAGGACAAATAGGGTAATTTTTTCACGAAAAAACGAAAAAATAGAGGAAAGATTAAACATTTATTTTTACTTGTAGAAAATAAGAAACAATATTTCTATTAAAATTTTTATATTTTTAAATAAGGAACATCCACATATTAAGTGACGCTATTTTGAGTGATTTTTTACCCCTCCCTCTTAAGTCCAGGGTGTCTATACTCGATTCCTAGAAAACAATTCCCTGACAATTCCAGGTGTTTTCTAGGTATAATTTTTCATAGTACGGAAACACTCAAATATTTTGCATTTTTTTAAACAATCGACTCAGAATGTTTTTTTTTCAGTTCCTAGGGATTTAATTAATATCACTAGTTTACAAAATTAAAAAAACAAATCTGTAAATTTAATGCCACTATTTTTTTCCTATGTATTTCAGCTCGATAAACTCGTAAATCACATTTAAAAAAATTTTTATGGATAGGTTTTCGAGATATGATTATTTGAAAATTTTTGTCATTTTTTTCGGCGGTGGCTTCACATGCTAGGCCATATATCGAGTTCTAAACGTCAGATTGGGTCACACGGGGTCTTAAATTAAAGGCAATAACATTTTCAACAATCGCTATGCATATTATTTTCCAATCTAGTCAGAAGTTTACGTGTTATATCCCAAAATATATGAGAAAAGTCCATTTTTTGCGCCAAAATAAAAATCGAAAATTCTCTCTATCGCCATGCAAAAATAGAAAAATTCAAATTATGTCCAGTTTCTTATTTTTTATATATAGATCGCACTTTCAAACTGGAGCTAATCTCCTCAGGTATCTAGAGAGAAAAATGTCATACACTCTAAAAATTGGCCCTTTTCGAATCCACACGTAGTGATATTTAAACCCCAATGACACCACGAAAACCTCATTTTTTACAGTTGTGGTCATTGAGACTTTTGATCACCATGAATTACATGGACCACATTTTCCCTCAATTACAAACAAATTAGCCGAAAGCCAATTTCTGTACAAATTTTGCGGGGCTCTTTGATAAACAAGTTAACTTTTTAGCTTTTATCAAATGTTATTCAATGGCGGTGTTCCTAGCAGATATAAAAAAGGTTGCTTTTTCCTTCTCAAATAGAATGTCCCTGGAAGTAAATAAATTTTTGTTCTCAAAATAGGGAATTTTTATATTTAACTAAAAATTTAAGGAAAATTCAGAATAAATCCATTTGATACTTGTTTTATAAAATTTGATGTGATTATTATAAAGCGTCTCAGATCCGGCCGAAAATTTGTTTAAATCCACATAAAAATAAATCCATTTCTTACATTAAAAAATGACATTTAGAGGTCACTCATGCCCATGAAGTTTAACATGTGTTTCCCATAAAAAAGACGTTTTTGTAATTTTATTGCGTTTTACGAGATGTTGGCGCTAATTATAATTTTTTCGTGTTTTTTTCAAGAAAATTGTTCCTAATACCTAAAATACTACTTTATACTGCTAATAAGATATTCACATAATTTGTGTAAATAAACCATTATTGGTTTTAGCAATGACTGATCCTTTTACTTATAAACTGATTACTGGAGACCCAACTGCCTTAACTCAAGCTGAAGTTAACAAACTAATAGATTAAATATTACTCATTGGTTTAATTAATTCTGACTCTACGTTGAAATGTACTAATGGTCACCCTCCAAAGTAGTATGGTCTTCCCAAGATACATAAAGCTGGATGTCCTTTACGACCTGTAACGTCCAGGGGCCCTGGACCTTGTGGCTTCCTTGTTTATTTTCCTAAAAAGGGCACCAAGAAATTTTCATACAAGGCCCCTCAGGGCTAGCTACGACACTGTATCTTAGGTATCATACCTTGTCATGCCAAAGACAGCTGGAATTTTGTAGAGAGAATTACAAAAATCAATGTCCCCGAAGGGCATGGATTTTTCAGTCTCGATGTAAAATCACTATTCACTACCATCCCACATGACTTGGTACTGGAAGCTGTCAAGAATAAATGGAGCCAAATTAAGCTCCACACTAAGTTGCCTTTTGAATTATATACAAAAAATTTTAAAATTCTGCCCATAGAACGCATATTGCATGTTCCAGGATAAATATTATAAACAGATCTACGGTGTGCCCATGGGTTCTCCGATTTCAGCCGATGTATCTGACCTTTTCCTAGAAGAAATTGAACACACACAATTCTTACAAATAACACACAGTTTAATCCTTTGTTCTTTCACCGCTACATTGACGATGTCTTACCCTGCCTCCCACATGACCATATTCAAACATTGAAAGACCTGCTCAATATTTACCACAATAGACTGCAATACGTATAATATTGAATATGAACAAAATAAAAATATTAGCTTTCTGTATGTCAAGATAGAATTAATAACAGCCTTGTAGACAGAGCTATTAAACTCTCTCACTCATCTTTCCATGAGTAAAATCTTGAAATTGTCAAAAACACACTTAAAATGAATGATTTTCCCATCAAACTGGTGAATAAACTTATCAATATCCGAGTTAATGAATTACTATCTACCAACAGCAATGTTCATGAAAATAACAACTGAGAATTAAAATTGAATAGATCAATAGTACTTCTACACAATCCAAAAACTTCTAGAATCTTTCAACAATTATATAATTAACACAATATTAAAGATATCTTTAAAACTTTTTAAGATCTATTTATCCTCTGTAGAAACCAGAAAGATCATATTCTCAAAAATAAATTAACTAACACAGTATACGAAATAACCTTCTTAGATTGTGGCAGAAGTTATATTGGCCGAACTAAGCGATATATTGAACTAAGTATAAAGGAACACAAAAGAGATTGTGATAAAAATAAGACTAACACTGACCTTGCGAAGCATTCATCTGCACGAAAACACATGTTTGATTTCGAAAATGTGAATGTTTTAGCTAAGGAAACTTACTATTACAAACGAATTTTCATGGATATGTTTTGTATTCTTAAAAACTCTAATAATGTTGATTTCATAACCGACATAAATGGTATCAGCGCCATTTATAATAGCCTTATTCATGCGACAAAGTAATTAATAATTCCTAATAACTAATCTTATACATTAATAATTCAGAATAAGAATGTTTTTCTATACATATTCTCTCCGTATTTACATACAAATGTCCAATTCTCTATTTTCCTTGTGTCTGTGTAAATATTTACATGTACCAAGGTAAGACACAACATACCGTCTGCAATACGACATGAAAACGCATACAAAACATCGATGTCAAAAAAACGAAAGATTATTATTTATTGTGTTCGTCCTGCAGACAGAGTCAAAGTACTTATTTTCGATAAATTAGGCCCCCGCATATAACTAAATTAAACATCATGTGAAATTTGGCACTCTCTACAAAAAAATTCTTTGCGTTTATCAAAGCAAACTGCTCCGGAATCAAGACAGGTAATTTTTACAATAAATTAATTATAAGAGTCATTCTCCGTCAAAGTGTAAAATTTTGCGCCCTGGCATACGTGTAAGCCCCCTGGTTTCCAAAAATCGAGTAACCTCAATAATTGACCAATAGGAATGCTTCCTGTATTGATACAAGTAGTTGAATTTTCAACCAGGACGTTCAATTTTCTACAATAAAAGACTAATTTTCCACAAAATACATGAATTTTAAGACAAAGGGGTGAATTTTCGAATTAAAAGATAAATTTTCTACCAACAATGAAATAGTTATATTTTCAGTTAAAGAAATTAATTTTTTACTTAAAAAAAAGGGCTTTAAAAAAAATAGTTGAATTTTTAAGCAAAGAAATTACTTTTCAAATCAAATGATGAACCTGAACTGCAAAAAAAATTTGAATAATACAATCAATTTTCAACCCAAAACAGCGTTTTTAAAAAAATAGTTAAATTTTTAAACAATAAAATGAATTTACAACAATGCGCTTCAACTGTCAAGCAAGTAGTTGAATTTTCAACCATGACACCCAATTTTACACCAAAAAGACAAATTTTTAACAAACACATGAATTTTCAACAATATAGTTAAATTCTCAACGAATTTTTACCCGAGAGTCAAAAAATGAAATTTTGAGTTAAGAACATTAATTTTTAACAAAAAATACGCATCATCCAGAGAATAGCTTTAATTTTCAAACAGAAAAATAAATTTTCAATCAATCATGTAGTTAAATTTTCAACTGAAAAAGATAAATTTTTAACCATAAATCGAATGGGTAAATTTTCCATTAAAAACATTAATCCTCAAACAATAAAAACGTGTTTTCAAGATTATAGTTAAATTTTCAACGAAAGATTCAATTTATAGTTGAACTTTCAAAGGAAGAGATTCATTTTTAGCTAAAATGATGAATTTTTAACTTGCTTACTTAATTTTCAGTTATAAAATAAATTTACACCTGAAACCAAAGATTTTTCAACAAAATACTTAAATTTTTTACCAATTAATTCCCCCCCCCCCCAAAATAACAATTTTTAACAAAGCACATGAATTTTTCGCCAAGTAGCTAACTTTTTAAGAAAATAGTTCAGTTTTCAAACAAAAAGCTGAATTTTCAATCTTTTAAAATGAATTGATCAATATTACTATTATTTATAAGAATTATTTTTGGGAGAATAATTAATTGATTATTACTCTCTTCTCTCGATTTTCCACCAAGAAGATGAATTTTTATCAACAAATCAAATAGCTATTGCCACGAAAAAAAAAATTTTTATAAAAAAAACAACAAAAATTCTAAAAAAATAGTTCAATTTTCAACCAAATCCTTTTCAACTAAAATCCAGAATGTTTGACCAGAAAAGTGAATTTCCAACCAAAGAGTTGAATTTTTAACTAAAAGAGCTAAATTTTGAACTAAACATGCAATAGTTAAATTTCGTGTTTCAACAATTAATTTTTATCTGAAAAAGTCAACTTAAATTGTTGAAATCTTTTAAATGTTCTATTCATACAAATTCTTTGATCGCAAACTGCGTGTAAATGCTTCAGCATTTGAATAAAACAATTCCGAATGAGAAATGTTTTGAAAATTAAATTTAAACTTTCAAAATTCAGAACAGTTATACTGTCAATGTTTCTATTTGCAGTTTACTCTGCATTACTTCAAATGCAAACTTTAATCTGCAAAACCTCATTGGCAATACAATTTCAGCAAGGTCAGATGAAAAAACGATTTCTTTTCGCTTAAAAACATGCAAAATGATTCTTTATATTTCTTTTTCTCATTCTCTTTTCTTTAATCTTTATATTATTTTTTTTATGTCAAATTTGTTAATAAAATAAGGAACATTAATGCATAGCAACATGTTTTCTTTAAGTATCATTGGCAACATGATTTCAGCAAGTTCAAAAGAAAAAAAATAGTCCTTGTAGGCGCTGATCGCCTACCAGGAAGGGTCCTTACAGATCCTTAAAACAAAATATTGTTCAACATGTGAAAAAAATGTTTCAAACAAACATTTTGATCAAACAAAGATTGAGAAAAGAATATATATATTTTGCACAAAAATGCTAAGAAAAAATAATTTGTTGGAGAAAAATGTTTGGAAAAAGTTGGATGAAAACAAATTTTTGGAAAAAATTGTTTGAAAAAAATGGTTTGAAAAAAAAAAATTGAATTAAAATTGGTTGAAGAAAAAATTGTTCGAAAAAAAAAATGTTTGAAAAAAGAAATAATAATAATAATTTGTGGAATAAAATAATTGGAAAAAAATTTGGACGCTTGAAAACGCCTACAATGTGCATTTGTTTATTTAATTTGTTCACAAAATGAACAAATATTAATGCATGACAAAATTTTTTTAGGAAACATTATTGACAATATAACTGCAACAAGATTAGAAAAAAAATTGATTTAGTTTGCTTAAAAACGCCTACAATATGCATTTGTTTACATATTTTGTTTATCAAAGAAGCAAATATCAACGGATGGTACATTTTCTTCATAAAACATCATTGAAAATGTCATTACTACAAGAGTACCAGAAAAAAAGGTTTGTTTCTGTCTATTAATGTCTGTGATGTACATTTGTTTATAGAATTTGTTTATATAATTGATTAATAACATTCAGTTTTAATTTTGATGGCTGCGTATCATCCAAATTCCAAACAATAAAAGTTAGCAATTTTAGAGTAGGAATATACTTTGAAAACAAATATTCTTAAATCGCTGTGTGTGTTTTCTAGGAAATTTAGTCCTGAATTTTTACCAAAAAAATCTACAATCGGTGCATTATAATGCAATACTGATCATTATCTTTTAGTCTCCAAAATGAACTTAGGGCGGGGATGAAGAAAAAAGAAAACAACAAAAACGAAACAAACGCGAATCAAGATTGAAAATTTACAGAAACCAGAAGTGCGTATAGAATGCATTCGACATATTAGGCTGTAACCATCTTAAGCCAGAGAAAAAACTGAGATAACAATATTGTAGGGCATAGGGATGGGACGACCCCATCGCCCGAGAGTCCCGGCTCTTGCAGTCAGCCACGTTGCATTGTGCTGACTCCCCAACGCAACAAATGATGCGAGTACGTCATGAGCATCGCGCAGTGTAACCCACCATAGACCTCTCTTGGATGAAGTTCATGGTTCATTCGGGAGTAACAATAAAACTGAACCTAGGCGTCGACAATGCAATGGCTCCGGAAAAAAGCAAGAACATTGTTTTAAATGGTCACCTGTTGGCAAAGAAGCTCACCTTCGCGAAGAGTATTTATGCAGAGGTTACATGAATGTTAGATCAATATGCACCCTGAATATGCTCATAAAACGCCTCAGTATTTGAGAGATCAGCTATCCTTTTTGCGACAGAATGGATACTTAGCTATTGAGCTAGAAAAGCAACATCATCCAGTGAACATCCTGCCCTCTTCAGCAAGGCTGCCATTGCAGATAACCGATAATGCCAACGTGAGAAGTAGAAGAACCAAAATCCACCAAAAAGTCTTTCAGGGTGGAAAAATCAGCTAAACTTTTAATTAGCCACTACTGCTCTCCTCGACTCGCTCCAAGAAGATGTTAATCTCTTGGAATCTGAACTGTGTAATTGACGAGGAGGCGGTCTATCTGCTCAGCGACAATAGATGTAAATATACTTCAGTACGTCTGAGTAAGACTCACAAAAGTATTGCACGGCTTCACTTTGAAATTAAAACGGCCAGACAGCATGCATAAAATGTTCAGTGCGTGATTACCTACATAACACCAAATAAATAATTCACTCCAAAAGTTAGGGCTCTTGCTCCAAACTTAGGAAAAGCAAAGTACACGCTTAACAGCTGTAAACTGTTGACCACCAGGCAGCACTGGAAGCCAAACGTAAGATGTTTTTCAACAGCGAAACAGCGAGTATGATGGGTTCAGGAAAATGACCCCTTTTTTACTCATCCTTCCCGACTGTTCAATAAAGCGTCATCTGCAATTGAAAATCCGCCTCGTCGAGAAGAAATTTAAGTGTTCTTGTAGCAAGTATATGGAGATACTTATCACATTAATAAAGACGCCTCTGATATATCGCTCTCTTGTTACATTTGCCAAAGGCAAAGGTTACAAGGTCCAGAAAAAGAATGTCCACTAATTACTGCTGAAGAAGTGAAGAAATTTATCGCTAGAACTAAGAAGTTTTCAGCGCCAGGGCTAGACGAAATCAACAATTTTTGATGGAAGAAGTTCACTTCTCCGCACCAACATCTAGCTCGTATATTCAATACTTTTTTACCTTTTTCCCGCAGTGGCTAGTGAAATGACCCACGGTACTAATCCTTAAGGCCAAAGATGTGGCAAGTTCAAAGAACTACAGGCCCATATCTTGTTTAAACACCAAGTACAAGCTATTCACTGGCATCCTCAAAGAGAGGATATTACTCAAAGCTTTCGAGCCGGTATGGAGTACAATAGTTGAACAACGTGGATGTAAGAGCGGGCTGACATATTGCAGGGAGAACCTCTTAATGGGGTTGTTCACCAAAATAGTGAGATGCATAAAAGAGGGTATGCTCTCATGGTGGACAAGATCTGTTATAACATTTGGCAAAAGGCAAGTATCTACCAGTTATATCACATATAAAAGGGGGGACTTCCGAAGAGACTCTCTGAGTCCGATACTTGTTTGCATCTCCCTCTTTCCTCTATCTATTGTGCTCCGAGGCAAAAGCTCTGGATACCTATGTGGCCCACTGAACAGAAGGTAATATAAGGTTAACCACCTTTTATACATAAACGACAGTAAACTCTTTTCCTCTACAAAAGAGGACCTAGACATCCGTGTGGCGGCGGTATGTAGGTACTCTGGAGCGATTTGCACGAGCTTTGGACTGGACAACTCTGCCTGCGTCCACCTTCAACAAGAAAGATTAGAAACTACATCATCGCGTGAGGATCGGGAAGTTTAACACATAGACAAAAATACGATTCAACATCTTGGTAATGAATAAACATACACATATCTTGGTATACTACAAGCGGAAACCGAAAATATGCGTTTATTAAAAACGGCAAGAATAAGATCCAGGCGACCAATATGTTGGCCGTTTCTACACTGCTCTACACTTTTGGTCCACTTGAATGGAACCTCGATGAGTTGAAGCAAGTTGACGCAGGCACACTCAAGATGATGACAATCCATCTATATCATTATTCTATATTTTCCGTACCTAGAATATACCTCCCTCGAGATAAAGGGCGCAGAGGCGACAATGTTGCGGCGTTTCTATACCGTTCCGCAGATAGTGCTGTAGAGGAGCTTGGCCTTCCATTTGATACCAGCGACACTACACATGGCCTAGCATCGCTAACAGCTTTCGCGCTCAAAAGTCTTGTAAAGAAAGCTGAACATACGCTTCTACTGAGAGAACATGCTGACAAGCCACTTCATGGTAAATTCTACGGAATCATTCGTAGAGTACAGCTTCCCATGGGTCTTTCCAACATGTTTCTCAAGTCTGCTAGATTAAGATCGGAGACTAAGGGATTTCTTTTTGCCTGTCAAGACGGCGTTATAGACATTTTTATTTTATCGCGAGCGCATAATGAATATACCTGTAGGCAATACCAACTGCCGAGCGTGCAAGCAACTGCCCGAAACACTTGGACATGTTCTAAGTGGATGCTCAAAGTATGCACGCTATGGATACATAGAGAGACACAATGCTGTGTCTAAAAGGAGCAAGAGAAGTTATTTTTACTGAGAAACTTGTAGCAGCATTCGACAAATGCAAAGTGAGCGATAGGGATGCAGTGCATATTTTGATCTCAACTGCTGAAGCGTGAGGACATAATTGCAATGATCTGTAATAAATAGATCCTCGATACACCGATGTCGTGAACGCATCTGTCAAGAGTGTGCTTTAAAAGTTAAAGGTCAGTTCTCAAATACTGACTTTCAGGTATGTACTGTTCACTGGGATGGAAAGCTACTTCCAAGGTTAACAGAAAATAACAAATTTGACAGATTACCAATTATAGTAACCTATAAAGATGGTGAGAAACTTCTTGGTGTTCCAAAATTGCCTACAGGAACAGGTAAAGAACAAGCTGATGTCGTATATGAAACTTTAAAGAAATGGAATTTAGACAGGAAAGTTCAGGCTCTCTGCTGTGATTCGACTGCATCGAATACAGGACGGCTGAATGGTGCTAGCATCTTGTTGGAACAACAACTGCAGCGTCATCTATCTTATTTCATTTGCAGGCATCATATTTATGAGATAGTCCTGAGAAGCGTCTTCGAAGTGAAGTTTGGAACGTCATCAGGACAAATGGTACCACTGTTCAAATGGTTGCAGGAGTCATTGGATAGCTTGAACAAAGCTCTCTTTAGACCTGGAGTACAAAATGATTACGTTCGTACGACACTCAAGGATGTCAAGGTAAAGGTTATGAACTTTTCACTGAGATCTCTGGTGGAACATCATTGCAGAGAAGATTATAGAGAGCTACTTGAGTTGATAATCATCTTTCTGGAAGGTACTCCACCGCGCGGCATAAATTTTCGTCGCCCTGGAGCTATGCATCAGGCAAGATGGATGGCCAAAACGATTTCTTGTATCAAGCTGTTCCTTTTTCGTGACGAATTCCAACTAACAGCAATTGAGAAGACAGCCTACCAGGATGTTAGTATTTTCATCATACGTTTGTACTTTGACGTTTCGTTCTGCGCGTATAACGCTTTACAAGCGCCTTATCGTGATCTCGAGTTTCTAAGAAATCTCTCCGTATATGAGAAAATGGATTGCGACATATCCCACGTAGCTGTGAAAAACTTTTGTGGTCATCTCTGGTACTGGACATCAGAAACAGTAGGATTGTCTTTCTTCGATTCAAGGTGTACCTCTACAAGGGATTGAAGACTTGGTTTCAGTCATGACTATGAATTTCTTTGGACGGTTCGGGATTCTAAGTTCCTTTCTTAGCCAAGATCCAGTGAACTGGGCAGTGCTCGAAGATTACCATCAAAGTTTGCAGAAGTCAGCAAATCTGAAGGTTGTGAACGACACAGCAGAGATGGAGGTCAAATCAACGACCGATTATAACAAATTCTTACCAAAAAACGAAGAACAGAAGCAGTATTCACTACAAGTCGTAAGTGATTATCGTCGTCGCTTCCCAGGTGAGAAGAAAACCCCTTCGTTGAAAAGTTCGTAAAAGTGCAATTATACTGGGAATGCCATTTCGTAATGCAAGTTGAAAATGTATTCTTAATCTAATGTATAAGGTATTCTTAGTTTCTGATTATATATTTCATTTTTTCTTTAAATTTATAAACATTACGTAACTTTTTGGAAAGAGTAATAAAGTACCTATTTTTACATGAGTGAAAATTTTCGAGACCTACTTCCAACCATAACCTTTGTAACAATATAATTGATTTTTTCTCAAAATTTGTAGATTTTTGGACGAAAAGTTAAGAAATACGAGTTTTAGCTTATTTCATAGGGCGCCATTTTGTATTTTTCATAATTTTGACTTTCTTACATCCCGAAATATGTTTCTTTGCAATAACGTAGTTTTCAAATTGACACCGGAAAAGATGTTATCGACAAACAAAAAAATAATTAGTAAAAAAAAATAAGTTGGTGGCCATCTTAAACTTTTTTTAAATTTTGAGTTTTCATTGTCATCAGGTGCTTTCTAATAAGTTAATGTGCCTTTTGTATAATTCAGACAAGATTTTGTTATCAATTGTGGAAATTGTAATTTTGGTTGAATTGAGGGTTCCGCCATTTTGTAAATTTTGAAAAAAAAATTTCGTTTAGATGTGTGTTTTTTTTAACATAGTCTAAAGATCACAATTGCACAGAGCCAAAGGATTCCGGGGAAATATAAAAAATACATGCAACTATTTCAGATAATATGGCAGAAACGGGAGATCCCATAGGAGTTCCAAGAGATTGTTTATATAATATATCATCAACTTTGAATATTGTAGAATCTAAAAGATGTGAAATGCCTGTTTTCAATTCTACTAATGGTATTTTAGTATGACGACCAATGAACCACCATCTGTCATCATTACTTTTTAATACTAATTCAGAAGGAACATTCGTGAATAATTAAGTAACATCTAAAATTGTCCTAATATAATTATCAGGAATTTTAACATAATTCACACAAATAAGTTTATGAGGTCAACATTTTTATTTAAATAAATTCACCACAACGTTTATAGTTCAATATTAGTAGAATTATACACATGTCAATTTTTTGAAATTGAATTAAAGAGTCAAAATGATACTGCTCTCTCAGTAATTGTGAACAAAGTTTAGGGTTGCGCAATAAAAATCTCTATTTTTCGTTTTCTGGCATAAAAAATCACGACATAGCACGCAACGATAAAAAATCAGGACCTCTGGCTATACGGTACATCTCAAAGTCGCTACAGGAGAATCCACCTAGGTGCAACCTGCTTAGGAGAAGGCTTTAGCTCCCCAGCATAAATACGGTTGTGTTCTGGCACTAGTATTTTAATGTCAACATTCCCCATATATTATTGTTGCAACATATTGAAAATACATTCTCATTGACGTATATCACACACATCATATGGACAAATAGTCCAGAAATTTACCGTAACTCTAAGAAAATAGCGAAAAAGTCGATTTTTTTCGATATTTTGAAATCCCAAGGTCACTTAGGTAGGGTAAAAAATATTTGAATGGAATTATCGCTATACAAGTATAAATCGACTTGCTTTGAACTATTTTTATTGATAATTTAAATTTCAAAAAAAAAATGTGGCTCTTCAAATTTGCAGAAGTGCTTCGTTTTCTGTGATTTTTAGCTATATCTACGATGCGGAGACAGAAGGATTTTTTTTTTATGAAACTTTAGGGGAGTGTTTTTGACTCCCAAATGAAAGTTTTCATTGATATTAGAACTTCGAACAAACAACTTTTTTGTTCGATGCGCCCTATTGTACATATATGAACTCAAAACTTAACGCAGAATATACTGAAATGTTTAATTGCTATTAAAAATGGACAGCAAATTTTAAAAAGCAGTAAAAATAAGTATATATAGTCCCAAAATCTTAGTATTTGGCACTGTGCACTCCCTTATAACCTCTCAATGTTTATTTGATTACGTTAAACGGTTAATTGAAAACAAATTATGCATCTGAAAAATGTTAAATAATATTTCTATTAGTAATTCTAAATCTAGGATTTTATAAGTTCCTTTAATATGAAAGGCATAGATGCTAATCTCTCAAAGAGGACATATACCACTGTTTTTAACAGCAGCTGAAAGCCTTACGCTATGACTTCTTAGGTATAGGTGTTTCTTCCGTGGAGCATTTTAAATAAAAAAGAAATGTTTAAAGCCCCTTTATAAATATTACTTATTTACTAATTTTTTGCTGTAAACGGACAAAGTCAAGAAAGAATGTAAAAATAAGATATCTTCTTCAAATTTCGTTAAAATAAATCTTACACTGAGGGATTAAACACTTTTGCTAATAACGGTATATTAATTCTAAATTCTGGCATAACTTTTAACACTTTGTAACAATATTATTAAACAAAATACCGCTGCGAAGTACTATAGATGTATTCACTGTTGGTTTATTTATTTATGCTCATTTTATGAGCATTTTGCTTCCTCATAGTGGGAGATTTTTCCCTAATAAAATAAAAAAATGGATACTTTTAATACTGTTCAAACTTAAGTTTCTGTCTTAAAACGAAAGTTTTCTTCATAGAAATAATTTAACTTTTTAAAATTTCTAAGTCGCTATTTATTAGTCAAGAAGGTCGTCGAAAGTTCGTCATTAAATCAATCCACGCGTCTCGAAGACGCGAATATTTAAATCAAATGCGGTACTGTTATATTTTATTTTTGAAGCTGAACTTTTTTTATGTTTCATACACAGCAGGATGGATTTTTTTAATCATTGCATTTTCACTAAATTTTCTACCAAAAAGTACAAAATGGCTTAAAAATGTTCACAAAATTCAGAATGATAAAGCAGGGTTGCTACAGATCAGGAAACTCTGGAAGACAGGGACATTAAAAATGGTCAGGGAAAGACAGGGACTATCAGGAAACTATCAGGATAAATGTAGAAATATATCTTTTGTGCATTAACATTATTGATTTCGTAGGTATAAGTTTTTCTTTATGTCTGAATAACAAATTTATAAATGCCAGGAAAAATAAATAATTGGTCAGAGAAAAGACAGGGAATTTCGAAATTGGGATTTTGTAGCAACCCTGATAAAATATAAGCTTGATATAAGAAAGGCAAGTTTTGGTAACCAAAATTAAAACTAAAAAGAAAGAACTTATTGAAAAAATACGAAATATATTTAATTGTTTCAGAGAAAATGATTATTTTTCTAATTTTTATAGTTACTTTCATAGACGTCAATTTTTTTTATTGTTTTGGGGAGATAGAACAGTTTTTCCAAAGATTCATTTTAACACACTGCACCATAAAATTGATAAATATTCGGTCAAAAAATGGGATACGCCTAGAGAATAAAAAATATAAATACCGCAAATTTTTAGAAGACGGATACGTGTATGTACGAAAATTGACCTTTGAGGCGTTTCTAATTATAAAAAGCTTCCTAGAAAAAATATAATGTTTAAACCCACAAAATAACTAGGTATGTGGAAAAAACGTTTCCTTACCATGTTTTATTCTTGCGTCTTGTCGATTTTTCCGAGCGTATTATGATAGGTAGAAACCTTCAAATATCCCAAATATTTTTTAGGTTCAGACAAATATTTTTTTTCTAAACACACAACTCAGTATTTTAAAAATTTACTACATTACCATTATTTGTTTTCTAGAGGCATCAAAATTTTCAGCGTATTTTGATTCGTAGAATGTAGTTAAATGTATCAGGAAAAAATTTCGTGTTACTTTTAATGTGTTACATATTAAAATTTTTTAAACGGAGTTCTGTTAAATAGGAATTATCTTTCGTGGTGCAGTATTATATAAAAATCGGTCAAGATTTAAGTTAATTTAATATTCTAACACAAGACGAAGAATAAGAATTGAGCTCTTGGGTTTGATTATACAATATACATATACCGATTTTGTGTATATTATTATCCCTATTTTTTTAGAAAGTCCCAATAAATTGTCACAAAAATCATTTTTATAAGAAATCAATTTTTAAATTAAATTTGTACATTTGTTCTTAGCATATCTCAGTAAAGTGTGTGTGTATATATATATATATATATATATATATATATAAACTAAAGGTTAACAACCACCGCAGGGTCCCACTGGGAGCAACTGTCAATCCTATAGAGATTCAAGAAGTACGATCTTTCCACTCTTTCCATCCCCTGCTGATCGCATCCATACCAGAGTGGGGACAGAGTTCGCTCAGCGCGAACGTTCTCTTCTCGGGATTCCTTCCCGCTACCTACGCGCCTGCTTGAATCATTCCCCGAATTGTTTGCGGAGGGATAACTCCGATCTTGGAAGGATTGGATGACGCCTCTTTCAAGGTACAGTTATCTCAGAGTATATCCCTTGAAGAACGCATTTGCAGGCTCACTTTTGGCTCGCTCGGGATTTACTCTCAGTCCCTGGAAAAAATCAACCAGAGTTAATTAACTAGAATTTTCTAGTCATATTAACCATAATTTAGGATTAAACTAACTAGAAATTGTTTAACCAGACGCGTCTAGTAACTTTAACTAGAACTTTTTTTTGAGTGACGATAATAATTCATCATCTGGATATAAATTGGGTATAATGACTTATTTTAAGTTGTTCCTCAAATGTGTTATTATATGAAAGTAAAAGAAAATAGAAGTATCCAGTTAGAAAATCATTATTTTTTGAAGATATGATGATTTGACTAAGAAGGAAAAAATGCTTTTTTCAACTTTATGAGGCCTAAATACACGAATCAAAACTTGTCTGCAGGTGCTACCAACGGTGCTGCTTAAATTTCTAATTGATTATATTGCTTTAAACTCAACGAAATATTAATATAATAAAAATTTTTATTTCATAATTCAAATGGATCATGTAGTAAAACCTGTAATATGACGAATACGATCCCGTTATTTTAGTACTACATTTGGCTACATTTAATCTTTTAAAAATTATAGGCAAGTGTATTGAGCTAAAGATAATTACGGGGAATAACGGCGATGAAATAAATACATTTTACAATGTTTTCATGAAAAGAAACAAGCCCATGCCAAATCATATTATAATTTCTCTTCAAGTTCTGTGTGCATACGATTTGGATGTTCCCTGATTTTGTATCGCTTTTTTAACAAAATAATAATTTGATTTTGCACAGAAGGTAAGTGTTTTTGACATTTGTTAACATGAAAATTTTATACTTTTGCAAACAGCCACCAGTATAAGTCTTGCGGCACGTCTTTACGGAAGTGTGGCCGACAGAACCCCAAACATGACCTCTATAGTTGCCTTTAAACAATGATAATCGACATGCTTGTTCATGATAATTTATTATGTTAAGAACTGTCAAAAACACTTACCTCATTTGCACAAAAATATTAGTTTGTGTGAGACGCGAGACAAAACAGGAAACGCCCGAAACTCATGCATCCCTACCGGAAATCTAGACGATTTCTAGATGAGATTGTCTAGGAGCACATCATCTAGAATTCACCCATTTCTAGATGATACTAGACGAATGCTAGACTCAAAAGGGTCGCAGGTAAAGCTTACTAGACGCCGCTAGATGAACTCGAGACGAACCCCTAACAAGGCGACCGTCATAAAATTTCCGTAGACGTTCGCTAGACGAGCTGAGCCTAGAAAGTATCAAGAAATAATCGAGATTTCCAGTAGGGATACATACATAACTTTGACAGAAATCAGCTGATTTGGCATGTGCTCGTTTCTTTTCATCAAGACATTGAAAATTTTATTTAATTCATTGTCTTTATTCTTCCATAATTATTTTTAGCGCAGGAAACTTGCCTATAATTTGAAAAACATTAAATTTTCTATTTAAAAAAAAATCGAGCATTCAAATTACCGCCATTCGGAGATTTTTCCGCTGACGGAAAACTTTCTATATTCACTACTCATGACTTGTGCAAGTCCGCCCGCAACTTGCAGATCTGTAATCGTGTGAAAGGGTCCTTATAATATTTTTGGGTCCGTTCGACTTGAGGCCATGTGACGAGTGGATTACGTGACCGGCTTCCTACCTTAAAGACACTTTTTTTCATTGTAAAATTATTTTCACACGAATAGCTACATCGAGTTGAAAATTTGGGATAATAAACAAGAAGTACCAAGAAACGCGGCTCTGGTCCTAAATTTTTATAATTATGAAAAAAGCAAAAAAAAATTATTTACAAAAAAACTTTTTTCATAAGTATAAACATTAGGACCAGAGCCGCGTTTCTTAGTGCTTCTTATTTATGATGGCAAGTTTTCAACTCGATGTGGCTATTCGTGTGAAAATAAGTTTACAATGAACAAAAGTGTCGGTAAGGTAGGAAGCCGGTCACGTAACCCACTCGTCATATGGCCTTAAGGGCTCAGTCCCGTGGAGGTAGATTAGTAGTGTGACTGTAGCCATTTTGGAAAGCAAATTTTAACCGCAAGATTCAAATTCGTTAGGGGGATGGGTTGATCAGAGTGGAGGATTTTATATTCTTGAAGAGAACCCTATATTTTCTCAAAGGGTGGTGGATTTCTTTATTTTGAGATTAAATGTCATCAATTTCAGCATACTATAAATTGGAAATAGTGAAATCTCTCTCGGATCTGCGAAGACTTCATTTATAATATGTTGCGTTTTTTACAACGGAATGTGTCATAACATAAAAAATGGTGTTTTATAACGGAATGCGTTGTAACATAGGAAATTGCGTCGTAATATAACAATTGCGTTTTGAACATACGGATTGTTTATTCGATTAATGAATCATTGACTTAAAATTAGCATCAATAATGAGATTTTGGCGCCAATTAGACCGGATGTAATTCCCACTCCCCTATGTTATATTTTAATATATCGATGCATACGTAGGTTATGTTCGTTTGTGTTTTTATTTTGTACTACTAATATAAAAATATTCGTTTTTAGGTTAGTAGCGCGTCCGTACTCAGCGCTTAGCTTTGAACTCGTATATCTTTTTTTCTATTGAATATAAAGCGCTAAAATTTTCGAATAAACTTCTTTACATACTATATTTTAATACTCAACAGCTATTTACTCGAAATTCGAAACTTCGTCACTCAACTTTTGCGATAGTATGCGAGGACTCGTAAAACATGACTGTACAACTTGAAAATTCGCCACTCAGCAAATAATTGAGTTGGAGACTTCGGATGGGGCTCATTTTGTACGTAATACCTTAAAGAATAAGTGGTTACAAATTTCGAAAAAAATATTTATAATTGCCTGAGATATAGCGAGTTGAGTATAAAAAAGTATGTAAATTTTGTTTTCCTCATTTTGCACTAAATTGCATTTTTTTCAATGTTCCGGCATTTTAATGAAAAAAATAACTTCAGATTCGGGTTCAGCAACCTCGAAAATATAAATTAAAACTGGTTTTAGTGATTAGAACGACCGTGGTCACTACTCGGTCATTTTAGGGGTGTGTGTCCCGCTCGCCCTATGACTGGGTGGATCTCACAATTATAAGGTTGCTTCTAAATGAAAATGCAAGGTCTTTCTTCCTACTCTTTCTTCTATTTCCTCCCTCTCATCCTGCTCTCTTTACCGCACTCAGTAAATCTCTCTCAAAAATACACTAACCTTACATCCACATACTCCTCAACTACAAACACAAAGGCCACATTATTCTAAACTAAAAACACAAACGCCATATACCTCAAACCCTAAGCCCACAAACCCCAAGCCTATTTTTTTGTTTTTTGTTTTGTTTTTTTGTAGTTGAGAAGTATGTGGACGTAAGGCTAGTGTATTTTTGAGAGAGATGTACTGAGTGCGGGAAAGAGGGGAGGATGAAAGTGATCGCTGAAACATTGAATAAGGATTTGGATCTGCGCTTTTAGAGTTTTTTTCTTGATTTGGCCTCTAAACGACCTTGACTTTGACTTGATAGAGTCAAATAGACTCTGAGTTTTTAGGGTTTTGTAGGCTGTCGCTTCTAACCTCATTGTCACTTTGAAATGCTTTGTACAGTTTTTTGAGAAAAAAATTGACGTGGCTATATAACCTCAAAAATGTAAAAAAACAGTGTTTTTCGCACTTTTAGGATATGATATCCCAAAAACCGGCGCTAGGATCACATTTTTATGGCCAGATTCGGTTTCAGCGACACATAAACACGTTCTGAGAAAAATGACGTTAAATTCTTGGTCTATAAAAGTGAAGGTTTTTGTGAACTTACTGGCGTCTCGTGCTAATCTGGAATTCCAGGCTCATATTTTCCTAACATTATCCCTGACTGTTTACCCCTGACTGTTTACGTTTGGATTGTCTGAATTTACAATCAAGGCCACTGCAAGCGATGCCCGAAATCTTTCTTAATTCCAAGTTCCAGTGTATTGCGTAGAATTTCGTTCTGAAACTTCTGGATTATATTCTTGATATATTAAGGCATTGATAAAGGCAATATAAGGCAATAAAGAAGTGGATTTTCTAAAATACACCAAGAAAAAAAGTTTGTTTGACCAAATTCGTTTGCTCCAATCAAAGTTCTTGATTCATTCCTTTTGTTGATATTAGAAAATGTTTGATTGATTTAACAAAATTTTTTGGTTGGTTCTACCAAATAATTTGAGAGAGAATTTTACTAGAATCAAGCAAAAGACAGTCCACGTGCGAGAGTTCATAGCGTCGCGTAAAAAACATGAAAATGTAATCCGTTTGTGTTTGCATCTGGGTGATCACTATCAAAATAAGTGACCCAGAAACAGAATTAATTGAGATTAAGTGATTACGTGAAAAATACCTGAGATTACTTGAATCTGTGTGATTGCCTAAGATTGCGTGATTAAATTTGTAATAAAACAACAGAACGATTTTTTTAATTAAATAAACAATGGATCCTGCACAATTTATATTGCAAATGGCCTACCGTGGAATTATCTCGTCTTGTGATATTTATTAGCTAAGTAAACTACTAAATATTTCACATAAGACGACACAATAGCATGGTTAAATGAACTACAAGTTTTGGTTAAATCAACCAAACTCATTTCTTAGACCAGCAAAAACACTTATTTGAAATAACAAAAATATTTTCTTGGATTGAGCAAAATATTTACTTGGATTAACCAAATGTTTTACTTGGATCAACCAAAATATTTTATGCGATTAGCAAAATATATGGTTTCATCAGCCAAATTTTACCAACCAAAAAATCGTCTTGGGTCAACCAAATATTTTGTTGTATATATAACAACCCTATTCTAGGGTTAATTCAACCAAAATTTGGTTCATTCAACCAAATATTTTTCTGAGTGCAATTACTCGAGGCTCTTCCCTTAATTCAATAAAATCCAAGCATTAAAAAAATTGGGTAAGAATCGATAAGACAAATAAGTACGGCAAAAATAAATGTTTCTCATTAAATATTTTTTGTATGTTTCAAATTTTTTTTCGTGGAAAATAATCTTTTCTCTCTTTAACAACACCATCTATAAAAATATTGCAATTCTTGAAAGTAAAATTCATTACATTTTTCCCGAGACCCGCCTTCTCGTACGACACTACCTTGAAGATGACCGACTCCAGATTAAAAATGATCAGACTTTATAATTTAGAGAAGGTTTAGGCTCCGGAAGCTACGATCATGGTTCCTTAAAGAAACCAATCCCGACGCAACTGGAACGTCTACGTCATCCACTTTTGCTCCTTCTGTCCTAGAAGGTAAGCAAGAACGGGAAATTTACGCGAGAAAAGATCGTTCAAGCTCCTGCTCTTGGAGGTTCAAAATGACCAATTATATAAAGCCCTTGTAATTCTCGAGTACGGCTAAGTGCAACGTACAATTTTGACTTTGTTATCCTTTTATACTTTTCTAAATCTAAACATACACTGTCATACGTTTGACCCTGACTTTTATGAATGGTTATAGGTTCTGCTGCAACAATTGGAAATTGTGTTTTAAAAACATTATAACCTAATATATTTGATATATTCAATTTAATAATCTGTTTTGAAATAGGAGTAACATTTGCATCGATACTTTCTTTTAACATGTATTCTTTACATTTATTTCAAGTGTTTCTGCCAACTTTATCGAAGCTAAATTCTATCCATATTTTTTATATTTCATGAGAATCTTTATCATCAAATGTAATTTTTCTTAAAACACTACAAGCACCATTTACTAATCTATATTGAACATTAATATTATTCGTCAGCATATATTTAATACCAATTTTAAACAATACTTCTTATGGCAGACATGCAGACTCTGATATTTTTTTAAGTTGGAATGATTCTAATCTTTTTTTTTCTATGATATGTCTGATGCTATGTGATCATGAGCTCGTGATAAAAATTCTTTTCGCTCAAAATTTTTTATTTTATTTCTATTATACGAATCAACTAGAAAGTTTGTACCGTAAAGTCTAATAACGTTATCTGGTACTTAATTCTCACTTGCAGAACGTTCTCTAATTAACTCTATATCTTCCTTTTTCATACCCTCATTTGCTAAATTATTTGAGGCGATAATCAATTTCTCTTCATTCTTTTGTCTCATTACTTCAGTTAACTCATCAACTTCTAACATATTCCATCCATTGTACACTAACGCATTTAGAGAATTTACTTTTGGATTTTCAAATAAGGGTGCATCCATAACCGGTGGGAGTTGATGGAGATCACCTACAACTATTACGGATACTCCACCAAAAAGCTTGTTAATGCACATTATATCTCGGAGGCTTATATCTATGCGTTCTAACATTTTTGCACCAACCATTGATACTTCATCAATGATAAGTTCTTCCAAGTCAAATAGTTCTGCTCGTATTGTATTTGCAACCTTTGCACTTAAATTTGGCATTTGAAGAAAGTTTTGTGAGACTGGCAATTTAAATGCTGTATGCAGTGTTACTTCACCTATTAAAAACGCTGCTTTACCAGATGGTGCACACAACAACACATGCATCCCATCTTCCTTTTTTGCTGATATATTTGATAAATAATGGCTCTCTATTTGATAAATAGCATTAATTACTGTACTTTTACCAACACCAGCTAAACCACTCAAGAAAATGTAAAATGGCGTTCAATTTATTTTTACAATGTGCAATATGTGCATTACTATTTCACGCTGCTTAACCTTCAATTCTTCAATTCGTCCATTACTTCATATACATCTTCTTCTGGTAACTTGGTTGGACCTGTATATCTCTTACAAGTTTCATCTGAGCTTTCATCTTCCTCAGCTTGGTCAAAAATATCTATTTCCTGCTCTTTATTTAATTTGTTCTTATTAAACATTTGTATTTCGTCTTCTTCTATATCTTCAATTTTGGTGTGAAAAAATTTTCCAAAGCTTTATCTAATATGTCATCATCAATAGCGCAATATTTTCTTCTATTTTCTTTAATTGTATTTACATTTTTTAAGTAAAAAAACCCGCAATCTACTTCATCAATGTCACTGTTTTTGCAACGCCATGGCAAAAATAACATCATCTGTTGTCTATAATAATTATAAGGATCCTGTACTCGATTAAATCTACAATAACGAATTATCATTGGTCTATCTCACTTTTTTTCTTCGTCGCTATCATTTTCTTTATTATCGCTTTCATATGAAATATTTTCATCAAGTTTTTTCTGACTTAGAGAAAGCTACAAAATCTTCTAAACAAACGTTTTCTTTAGAAGCTGGATGCTTTTCATATTTAGTTATAAAATCTTCCTTCAAAACATCTTCAGAATCAGCATCTTATAATTTTAATTCTTTTTCAGACTTTAACATACGACCCCTCTCTTTTTTCGGACCAGTATTTATAAAAACGACTTTCCTGCTACCTTTAGCTACAATTAAGGGAATAACATGGTAAGCAGCCTTTTGTGCAGACATGAGGTTACCATTAAAAAAAGCATTACAATATTTCCTCAATCTTTCCTTAATGCTACCGTTACCACTGTTTACTTCTTCAACGGCTTGACGCAATAATTTTGACAATTCGCTATCTACTTCACTTATATAATTAACTATGCAGGCTGTTCAACAGTATGGATTTAAAACGAATTGAATTTCCATATTAGCTTCGAATAAATTCAATAAATCTAGGTTATAACAGTTTATTCCTACTTCGATACTCTTTCGCTTTAAAAAAATTCGAGTTCCTTTAATTGGGCTACGAATGGCGAATATGTACTCATCTTCCGTTAAATCTAATTTTTTTTAGAATTTCATCAAATTCTACCATTTCGAATTGTTTATTCAAAAAGTATTGCATTAGTTTCCGAATCTTTTTTGAATTTTCTCTTTCAATGATTACTTTGTCATCATCTACATCTTGTAAGGCTCTAATATCATTGTTTTCAGCATAACTGGAATGGGATAATCAAATCGACATTTCATTAAATTTTTTCCCCCTTATTACAAGTATAAGTACACAGTAATACAAGAATCTGAATTTTAATAATAACTGAATTTCCTTTTTAACTTAAATTAAGTAAATCAATTAATTTCAACTATAAATTGGTCTTAAATACCGTGTCTCTGTCTGAAATATGCAGCGGTTGGGGAAGCGCTCCGCGTACATATCCATTTTTCGAGAGGTAGGCACGTTGATTTCGCAAGGATTGAAGCAAAACGTTCTGAAGTTCCGGGTGTTTTTGGCAACACAGAGTATGCATACGTGCCATTAAAGCCTCGGTGAACAGGGATAATGCTGGCATCATAGCAGGCTAGCAAGTCATCCTTGAGTTGATTCGTCCACTCAATGTGGGCGGTTCGTCGTCGTGTTTCCATCTCAATTATTTTCAGCACCCCGAACTCTAGGATTATCGGCATTGTTCGCCGACCAGTTCTATCAAATTCAAATTCAAATTCATATCGATTTCAAATTCATACTAAAAACTGTATTTTTTGGAAAATTGTTAACATAAATTATTTTTCATTGATAAGTGACGAGTTTCCAAGAATTTTTGAAAATACTTTTGAATTGTTCAAACAATAATTATTTATTTGAACAATTCTTTCCCCCTGTAAATCGTGAAAAGTTATTATCTTTTGGGATGAGTGATATAAACTTGATGAATGCCAAGGGTAGTTCTTGTTTAATATATTTCGTAATTATTTAAACAATTTTTATATGTTTGAACAATTTTTCCCTCAGTAAAGCATGAAATGTTATTACTTTCTGTAATTAATGACACAATCAACGAATGTTGAGAGTAATTTTCTTTTTCTCAAGGATATTCAGCCAATTGCTTGAGAATTTTCATTTGTTTAAACAATATACGTATACGGGGCAGGTTGGGACAAATAAAACAATGTCAGTTTAGAAAATCTGTAGTTGTTTTTAAAAAGGAAGAAAGTTGGAACAAAAACTTTGAAAAACATTTGACGTATTTGTTTTAATTTTACAGCTGTGTTCAAGTACAAAAAAAGCTTATTGAGTCACTTTATATCATTTTCAGATTTCATCTTTCTAGATTTTCGGTGTAGACAGGAAAAATTTCAAGTTTAACCACAAGTTTAAGCAATAACATAAACGTACAAGCTATATCTAGCACTACTCTAAGTACGTTAAATCGTTTAATCGTCCCAACTCGCCCCGCGATAATCTGTCCCAACCTACCCCCACCGCATTTTTGATAAACAACGTTTGGAAAAAATTCAAAAATTTAAGATTAGAAAAAATTCTCCGACGAATTCTCACAGCTGTTGATATGCTCTATGCATGTTCATATTCGTTTTAAAAATAAAAATATTCGACGACGATTTAACGAAAAAACCAAGGAAATAAAAAGTTACTCACCACTCTTGAAAATACATATTCGGCAATATTTTCTGCGAAACGCAATATTTTGACATCAAAATGCACTGGCATATTACCCCTTCTAGAAATAATTAATTGAAAACAATGCAGAACGATAGCAGCACTTTCGTCTCGCGGGAATTATTTGAAAACGTTTATTTACTTTTTCCGAAGCAACACATCTTAAGCAATACGTTCATTAAAAAAATTAAAGAAATGTTTTGTAATAATTTTCGCGAGCTGAGAGTGCCGGGCCGTATTAGGTCTGAACATGAATTTTCTTAATTTTCAATTTGCAATAAATACAAATTTCAAGCTACAAAATTCTTTTATCCCTAGAAAGTTTTTGTTATTTATAGAGGAATAACCCCTAAAATTGATTAAACAAAAATAAATTTGTTTTACCATATTATCAGGCCTAGAATAAGAAAATTGATAATTTTATCACAATTAATGGTCTGAGATGGCTCCTAAAAAATTTTTTCCCTTGTATAATGTGCACATGATTTCTTCTACCATATAAAAAGAATATTATTCAAAAAAATTTTATTACCTACTCCACTGAATTTTTAATTGCTGAAAATAAAGCTGGCTTGACTGCAACAAATAGGAAGGCCCCTCCCCTACAGAAGAAAGTCTGGAATTTTCGCCATTGATCCGGGGACACTCTTTCGAGCACCCTCAAGATGGTTCGGATTTGGATTCAGCGACACGAAATCCACATTATGTGACTACTCTGGTTCGGCGAAACATCAAAATTTTTTCGGCAAGGTTTTGCGCTATTGTTCTCTGTGCAGCCGCTCCCCGACCGCAAAGTATTGGGCCCAGCGCACCAACGAAAACCACGTATATGTATTTTTCGCCGCTGAATCCGAATTTGTTGTCGAGATTAAAACAAAACACTGTTTTTTTTGTTACATATTTTTCAATGCAATAATAGCCAACACAACTACGTTTTTTGAGGTTAGAAAAAAACGTGAGGCTGATGGCGGAATTCTGACCTTAGATTCGGATTCAGCGACCCAAAATCCATAGGATGTAACTACTCTTGTGCATCGAACAACCTACTTTTGTTTTTTGCGAGGGTTTAATTGAAGCAAAAATTTTCTTAAAAAATCATCCAGAATTAATGCTCACAAAATCAGATAAAGGAAGTATTACAGTAGCGATTCATAGGGATGTTTATATTTAAAAAATGTTGCATTACGTTAATGATGAAGATAGTTTTCAGTTAGTTCCTAATAATCCCACCAAAATGTTTCAAAAAGGGAATTTTAAAATTCTAGACAGAATGAGAACTAATAAATACTTACCTAGTCAGAATTGTGACGTGGATCAGACGTCGAATCGACATTGTAACCGTCGTATGATGGTTGGGACGAAATTATCGTCGAAAAATTAGTCGGTTTTCGACTATGTTTTTTAGGCTGCACAGATACTTTGTAAATGATCATTTACTGTAATGTAAGTTATTATTATTATATCATTAAGCCGTTTCCCTTTCGGGGTAGGCGCGAATTGCTCGGTTGGAAAGTAGTAATGTGTGTCCATAACAGGACTACATTGTTCCTGGGACACCCGCTGGGTCAGACAGTTAGGAACCCCGTTTGTCAGGAGGGAAGCCTTAGTAACCAATCTAGCTCCCGAATGTGGGGATTGGGATCCTTTGGCCTTCAATGCATTAAGAAGATGTTAGGGAAATTTGCAGGATTGAAAGGTGCGATGTCAGGTGCCGTTAAATCGGTTTCCGAGCCTCTCCACACCAATTCTGGCCTAGTCAACGAGGATGTGCCCGAAAAACTACCGAGGAGTATTATCCCGGAGAATATATGGGACGGTGGGCCAAGGATTTGTCTAGATAAATTGGATGATAGTGAAAGGGTGATCTCTAGCTCAGACGAAAATTTGGGAAAAATGGGTAAGGTAACCCATTTTGAATCCGATCTAGTAGTAAAAAATCAAAATTATATTTCTTATACGAAGGATAAAGTAATAATGGGCAAGGGTCCAATTGCTCATTTTGTTTTTTTCTGACGGATTGTTAGAATCAGAAAATAATAAGGAGTTAATTAAAAATCAATTATTTGATATAGATAAATTCAAAGATGAAAAGACAAAATTGGGTGATGTCGTGGTATATTGGAGAAGAGATCGATACATTTTCAGTATGGTTGTTAAGGACAAGAAAGATGATAAGATCTTCCTAAACTATGTGTCTAGCGCTATTTTGGCACTAAAGAATGCCATGGAAAATTTGAACACTAAGGTAATCAAAATTTCTGATAAGAGCCACAATTTGGATTTTATAACTTGGCTATCAATTGAGCAGATATTTAAGCAGCATTTTGAAAATTCTGGTCTTGTGGTTGTTTGCTCTGGTGAAATCATTATTCCTCATATTCATCAACGAGAGGAAATATTTAAAGAATTTCATGAATCGGTGGTGGGTGGTCAAAAGGGAATTAGTAAGACTTATTGGCGTATTAGGGAAAAATACTTTTGGAAGAATATGAAATCTGATGTAGAGAGAATATTAGGTACTTGTAAAAATTGCATGCGGAATGAAGTACTTAGGAAAGGTACGCAAATGCCAATGGTAATAACCGATACACCAAAGGAACTATTTGAGAAAATTCAAATTGATCTCGTCGGGCCACTTCCCGTAACGCCGCGAGGAAATCAGTATATTTTAACGATTCAATGTGTGTTTTCTAAATATTCCGATGCAATTACTTTAAAAATGACTGATTCTGTGACTATTGCCCAAGCAATAGTTGAAAATTTTATCTCAGGTACGGCTGTCCTCGAGTAATTCAGTCTGACCAGGGAACAAATTTAACGAGCAAGGTAATTCAAAACTTTTGCAAAATATTTAAAATTAAGAAAATCCAATCAGTAGTTTACCATCCGCAGAGTTTAGGATCCTTGAAGCGTAGACATCACACTCTGATTGAATATCTTCGCCATTTCGAAGGTCCTCATAACTGGGACGAATGGCTCAGATTCGCCGTCTTCTCTTATAACACTGCTGTCCATGAAAGTACGGGTTTTGCTCCGTATACTTTGGTATTTGGTAGGGAAGCCGTATTTCCCACAAGTTTTAATGAAAGACCTCCTGAAAGAACATATGTTGATCATCTGCGCGAACTTTTTCTTAAACTAGATATTATCCAGTCTAGGGCTAATGAGAGACTTCAGAATGCCAAGGAAAGATCAAAAAGACATTATGATTCGAATGCGAATCCTAAACATTTTAAGGTGGGAGCTCTTGTCTATTTAAAAAAGGAAAATAGACACGATAAAAAATTCGATCCACTGTTTGATGGGCCATTTGTGATAGAAAATTTATTGGGAACCCGGAATGCTCAAATTAGGATAGGACACAATAAGTCAAAAACTGTCCACTTGGATAAATTAAAATTAGCGGCACACCCTGTAGTTAAGTAATTTTGGCGTTAGTTTAGAGGTTTGGAATAAGAGAAAATTTTAATTTTCTTTATTCTAAAAGGGGGAGGTGAATGGAATGAAGTGATGAAGTGATTGCACGGAGCGATGCTGGGTTGTTAACCTTGAGTTGGATCTTGCTTGTAACATTTAAATTTCTAAAATTGTTGGAAATTTTTGCAAAATTAAATTATTAAAATGGTATACTGTGCATGAGTAAATGGATAAATAAATATTGTTATAGGGAAGGCTGCAACCTGCCCCCAGGGTTTTGTGGGTTTCCTGTGGGTTCGTACGGCATAAGCCGGGGTTGTAAAACGGCTTGAGGCCCACGCACCAAAAGAAAGATAAAATGTGCCTTTCGCGACCGTCAAGCCATGTGTGAAAAGATTGAAGTAGTAATTATAATAGGAATTCATATAGGATAAAATATATAATATTAAAATATAATATAAATATATAATATAAAATATATTAATTTTGCAGGAGTTTTTGAGCAATTTGGAACGAAACATTTGCGTTTTGAATAATCAAAATGTAAAATGTAGATATTTTATTATAATTAACATATATAATTTGACGGGGTGAAGATTTAAATTCAGTGATTTCCTAAAATTAATTTATTTCACATAAGTAAATACTTGAATGTAATTATCTAACGTAAATATCCTTTTATTATAATTAGAATTGAAATTTATATTTTTAAGTTACTATGTTAAAATGGTGATGACTTCTGGTATGATTTTTCTTATTTTGTTCGATAAATGTGTAATTATTTTATTAAAGTCAGATAAATAATTCGTGTATCAATAATTTTATTTGATAGTAAATAACTATTATCTGGTAAAAGTCTAAAATTGTGTGAAGTAATTTTATTTATTGAACTCTTATAAGTAAGGTAAAAATCTGTGGAATACTGTGCAATTCTTGATTTATTGTAATCAGATTATCTGAAAAAGTGTCAAAATATTATTATAAAATTCAGCGAAAGATCATTATAACTAATCCCATGATTAGAGAATGTTTCGGATATACTATCGATAATGTAAAAATCTGTGGAACACTGTGAAATTCTTGATTTATTGTTATCATATTCTTTGAACAAGTGTTAAAATATTGCCATTAAATTCAGTGGAAAATCGTTTTAATTAATCCCATGTTTGAAGAATTTTTCGGATATACTCTGGATAATTTAAAAATCTGTGGATTATTGTGCAATTCTTGATTTATTGTAAACAGATTCTATAAAAAGGTTTTAAAATATTATTATAAAAGTCAGTGAAAATAATTATAATTAATCCCATGATTTAAGAATGTTTCGGATATACTCTCGATAATTTAAAAATCTGTGCAATACTGTGCAACTCTTGATTTATTGGAATCAAATTCTTTAAAACAGTGTTAAAATATTGTCATGAAATTCAGTGGAAAATCATTATAATTAATCCCATGGTTCAAGAATTTATCGGATATACTTTCGATAAGGTAAAAATCTGTGGAATACTGTGCAATTCTCGATTTATTGTAATCCAATTCTTTGAATAAGTGTTTAAATATTCATATAAAATTCAGTAAAAGATCATTATAATTAATTCCATGACTTGAGAATATTTCAGATATATTCTCGATAATGTAAAAGTATGTGAAATATTGTGCAATTCTTGATTTATTGTAATCAGATTCTTTGAAAAAGTGTTGAAATATTATTATAAAATTCAGTACAAAATCATTTTAATTAATTCCATGGTTTAAGAATTTTTCGGATATACTCTCGATAATGTAAAAGTCTGTGGAACGCTGTGCAATTCTTGATTTATTGTATTTAAATTCTCTGAAAAAGTGTTAAAATATTATTATAAAATTAAGTGATAAATCATTTTCATTAATTCCATGGTTTAAAAATTTTTCGGATATACTCTCGATAATGTAAAAATCTGTGGAACACTGTGCAATTCTTGATTTATTGTAATCAAATTCTCTGAAAATGTGTGAAAATATTATTATAAATTTAAGTGAAAAATCATTATAACTAATCCCATGATTTGAGAATGTTTCGGATATACTCTCGATAATGTAAAAATCTGCGGAATACTGTACGATTCTTGATTAATTGTAATCAAATTTTACGAAAAAGTGTTAAAATATTATTATAAAATTCAATGGAAAATCATTATAATGAATCCCATGATTTAAGAATTTTTCGGATATACTGTCAATACCGTAAAAATCTGTGGAATACTGTGCAATTCTTGATTTATTGTAATCAGATTATCTGAAAAAGTGTCAAAATATTATTATGAAATTCAATGAAAGATCGTTATAACTAATCCCATGATTTGAGAATGTTTCGGATATACTCTCGATAATGTAAAATTCTGCGGAATAATGTGCAATTCTTAATTTATTGTAATCAGGTTCTTTGAGAAAGTGTTAAAATATTATTATAAAATTCAGTAAAAAGTCATCATAATTAATCCCATGATTTAAGAATATTTCGGACATACTCTCGATAATGTAAAAATCTGTGGAATACGGTGCTATTCTTGATCTATTGTAATCAAAATATTTGAAATATT
This sequence comes from Andricus grossulariae, assembly GCA_011634705.1. Classification (NCBI taxonomy): domain Eukaryota; kingdom Metazoa; phylum Arthropoda; class Insecta; order Hymenoptera; family Cynipidae; genus Andricus; species Andricus grossulariae. Next base: position 69,611,059 of record JAABKJ010075445.1, on the reverse strand, counting down.
GTTTAAATATTATTATTAAATTCAGAGAAAAATCATTATAATTAATACCATGATTTACGAATTTTTCGGATATACTATCGATGATTCAAAAATCTGCGGAATACTGTGCAATTCTTGATTATTGTAATCAAATTCTTTGAAGTAGTGTTAAAATATTATTGTAAAATTCAGTGAAGAATCATTATAATTAATCTCATGATTTACGAATTTTTCGGATTTACTCTCGATAGTGTAAAAATCTGTGAAATACTGTGCAATTCTTGATTTATTGTGATCAAATTCTTTGAAAAGTGTTAAAATATTAATGTAAAATTCACTAACAGTCATGATAATTAATCCCATGATTGAGGAATATTTCGATTATACTTTCGATATTGTAAAAATCTGTGCAATACTGCACAATTCTTTATTTATCGTATTCATATTCTTTAAAAAAGAGTAAAAATATTACTATAAAATTCAGTGAAAAATCATCATAATTAATCCCATGATTTGGGAATTTTTCGGATATACTTTCGATAATGTATAAATCTGTGGAATACTGTGCTATTCTTGGTTTATTGTAATCAGATTTTCTGAAAAAGTGTTAAAATATTATTATAAAATTCAGTGAAGGATCATTATAATTAATCAGATGATTTGAGAATGTTGGGTATAAACTCTCGATAATGTCAAAATCTGTGGAATACTGTGAAATTTTTTATTTATTGTGATTATATTCTTTGAACAAGTGTTAAAATATTGTCATGAAATTCAGTGGAAAATCATTATAATTAATCCGATGATTTAAGAATTTTTCGGATATTCTCTAGATAATGTAAAAATCTGTGGAATACTGTGCAATTCCTAATTTATCGTAATCAAAATCTTTGAAAAAGTTTTAAGATATTAATATGAAATTCAGTGAAAAATCATTATAATTAATCCCATGATTTAAGAATATTTCGATTATACACTCGATAATGTAGAAATCTGTGGAATACTGTGCAATTGTGGTTTTATCGTAATCAAATTCTTTGAGAAAGTGTAAAATTATTATTATCAAATTCAGTGAGAAATCATTATAATTAATCCCATGAATCAGGAATTTTTCGGGTATACTATCGATAATGTAAAAATCTTCACACATTAAAAAAAAGTTAAAAAAAGAAAAAAAATTAAATTAAAAAAAAATTAAATTAAATAATAATTAACATAACATATTTTTGGTTGAAAGTTGAACAACTATTTTAAATATTCAATTCTTTTTTTTTTCAAGTACTTTTATTACTTTATTTTATTTTTCAAACAAATAATATAAAGAAGTTAAAAAAATCTAAAAAATCCATTATTTATCTTCACATAAATAGCCACATTGAGTTTAAAATTTAGGATGATAAATAAGAAGCACTAAGAAACGCGGCTCTGGTCCTACATTTTTATAATTATAAAAAAAAATTTTTGCAAATAATTTTTTTGTTTGTTGCTTTTTTCATAATTATTAAAATTTAGGACCAGAGCCGCGTTTCTTAGTGCTTCTTATTTATTATCCCAAATTTTCAGCTCGATGTGGCTATTCCTGTGAAAATAAGTTTACAAATAAAAAAAGTGTCGGTTAGGTAGGAAGCCGGTCACGTGACCCACTCGTCACATGGCTTTAATTTGTCTTTTTGGGTACAAAATTAATCTTCTTCGTTGAAAATTCGTCTTTTTGGTTGAATATTTAACTATTGTGTTAAAAGTTTAATTATTTTGATGAAAATTCATGTGTCATGTATTTTATGGAAATTTGATCCTTTTGTTTTAAAATTTGACTATTTGCTTGAAAATTCATTTTTTTTAAGAAAGTTAATTTTTTTGTTGTTGAAAATTTAACTTTTTCATTTTCGGTTGAACGTTGATATTTTTCAGTTGAAAAGTCAACTTTTTAAATTTTGGATGAAAATTGATATTTTTCAGTCGGAAATTCAACTATTTGTTTAAAAATTCACGTTTTTTTTTTAAATTCAACTTTTTTTCAGTCGAAAATGCAACTGCTTGTTTTGAAATTCCTGTTTCATGTTTTTTTTTCTGAAAATTATTTTTTTCCTGAAATTGAAATTTTTTATTGTTATTACTATTACTTATTAATTTAAATAATTAATTAGAACATTTTGAAATTAATTTTCAATGGAGAATTGATCATTGTAGTTGACTATTCATCTTATTGTTGAAAATTTCTTTTTTTTTTAAATTCCTTTTTTTCTGAAATAGGTATTTTTTATTATTACTATTTATTGTTTATTAATTTAATTAATTTTTGGAAAATTCTTGATTAAACTTTTAATGGAAAATTGATTATTGTAGTTGACTATTCATCTTTTTTTGAAAATTCTTTTATTCTGTTATTGCTATTTTTTATTATTATTATTTATAAATTATTAATTTAAATAATTTGATGGAAAATTTTTTATTGAATTTTTAATGGAAAATTCATCATTGTAGTTGACTATTTAGTTAAAGATTCCTTTTTTTTCTGCTGAAAATCATCTTTCTTGCTGAAAATTTAACTTTTTCATTTTTGTTTTAAATTTATCTTCGGCATTTGAACATTCAACTATTTTGTTAAAAATTTATGTTTCATTTTTTTTTTTTTTTCAAAATTCGCCTTTTTTCAGTTGAAAATTCTTGAATGATGTATTTGGTTGAAAATTGATATATTTTTTTTTCAACTTTTCTTTTAAATTTTAATTAATTTAATTAATTTAATGAAAAATTTGTAATTTAATTTTCAATGGAAAATTCATCATTGTAGTTAAATATTCATCTCTTTTTTGAAATTTTTTTTTCTCTCAAATTCATATTCTTTATTATTATTATTTATTAATTATTAATTTAAGTAATTGAATGGAAAATTTTTTATTTAATTTTTAATCAATTCGTCTTTTTGGTTGAATATTCAACCATTTTGTCAAAAGTTTAATTATATTGTTGAAAATTCAACTATTTGTTTAAAAATTAATATTTCATCTTTCTTTTTTAAATTAGCCTTTTTTGTTAAAAAAATTAATCTTCTTCGTTGAAAATTCGTCTGTTTAGTTGAATATTTAACTATCTTGTGAAAAGTTTAAACTATTTCGGTGAAATTTTGTTACTAAAAGTTAATTTTATTGTTGTTGAAAATTTAATTTTTTAATTTTTCGTTGAAAATTGACCTTTTTTAGTTGAAAATTGAACTATTTGTTTAAAAATTCATGCATCATGTTTTTTTTAATTCTTATTTTTATTTTATAATTTGACTATTTGCTTGAAAATTCTTTTTTTTTTCGCTGAAAATTAATTTCTTTTTTGTTGAAAATATTACTTTTTTTATTTTTGGTTGAAAATTGATATTTCTCTGTTGAAAATTTAACTGTTTGAAAGTTCATGTATTTTTTTTTGAATTGTCTTTTTTAGTACCAAATTCATTTAATTGAAAATTTTTGAAAAATGGAAAAAATTTTCTTTTTGGTTGAAAATTCAAGTATTTTGTTGAAAATTTGATTATTTTGTTGAAAATTGTTTTCTTTCTTTCATTTTTTTCATTTCTTTCTGATTTTTTGTTTCTTTCATTTTTTTCATTCTTTCTTTTTTTTTCTTTAATTGGAAAATTCATCATTATAGTTGAAAATTAATTTTTTTCGTTTAATTTTCAAGATAGAAAAATAGAAATAGAAATAGAAAAAAATAAATAAATTTTCAACAAAATAATTAAACTTTCAAACAAAATAGTTGAATTTTTAACCAAAGAAACGAGTTTTCAACCCTGAAGATTAATTTTCTACAAAAATGATGAATTTTCAACAAATTACATGAATTTTGGGTACGAATAATTGAATTTTCGTCTGGAAAAGATCAATTTTTAACAAAAAATGGAAAAGTTAAATTTTTAGTTAAAAAAATTAATTTTAAGCAAAAAAATTTACTGAAAATATAACTATTCCTTTTTTGGTTAAAAATTTATATTTTTTTAGTTGAAAATTCAAGCAGTTTGTTGAAAATTCGACTTTCATGGTAGAAAATTAATCTACTTAGTTGAAAATTCATCGTTTTGATGGATTATTAAACTATTTAGTAGAAAATTCGTCTATCATGGAAGAAATTTAATCTTTGTGGTTAAAAATTCAACTATTTGATAAAAAATGTATGTATTTTATTGAAAATTTTGCCGTTTTCGTAGAATCCGTATTTTGTTGTAAGTGAAAATTGAACTATTACATTTTTTCTTGAAAATTCAATTCTTTCGTTGAAAACTTCACTATTTTGTTGAAAATTCGTTTGTTTTATTGAAAATTAATTTTTTTTAACTGGATATTTGATTATTACATTTTTTATTGAAAATCCATCTTTTTTTTTTTAATTCAAATACTTGGTTGAGAAGTCGATATTATTTTTTTTAATGGAAACATTGTTTTCTTTGTGTTTATAACTAAAAAGATAAACTTGCAACCGAAAATGGAATAGTTAAATATTCAGTAAAAAAAATTGTCTACTAAAAAAACTTAAACTTTTAATCAGAAATAAATTTTCAAGCAAAAAAATCAATTTTTAATAAAGTAGTTGAATTTTCAACCAAAAGAGAGGAACTGTTAAACAAAATAGTTGAATTTTTAACTAAATTGTTGAATTTTCAAACTTCAAAGATGAATTTTCAACAAAATAGTTGTTTTTGTAGCCAAATAGTTGAATTTTTAATTCAAAAAGTTAATTTAAAAAAATTTCAACAGAATAGTTGAATTTTCAACTAAAAAGATTCATTTTCAACGAAAACTGGAATATTAAGTTTTTAGATAAAAAAAGAATTAAGTTTCCGATCAGAGATGAATTTCCAAGCAAAGAGAAATAAATTTTTAACAAAGTAGTTGACGTTTCAACCAAAGGAGATGAATTTTCAACAAAACAGTTAAATTTTTAACTAAACAGTTGAATTTTCAACCTAAAAAGATAAATTTTTAAGCACATGGTCGAATTTTCAAACAATAAAGATTAACTTTAACCAAAACCCGAATAGTTGCATTTTGACTTAAAAAAATTAATTTAAAAAAAATTTCAACAAAATAGTTGAATTTTCAACTAAAAAGATACGTTTTCGACGGAAATTGGAATAGTTAAATTTTCAATAAGAAGAAATTAAATTTTCAATAAAAAGTAAGTAAATTTCCAACCAGAAATGAATTTTCAAGCAAAAAAATAAATTTTCAACAAAATATTTGAATTTTCAACTAAAAGAGGCAGAATTTTCGACAGAAATTTAAATCTTCAGCAAATAAAGTAAATTTTTAACCTAAAAAGGATGGATTTTGAACCCAAAAAAATCCACTTTTAACAAAATAATTGAATTTTCAAGAAAAACACACGAATTTTCAACAAAACAGTTGAATTTTTAACTAAATAGTTGAATTTTCAACTTAAAAAGATAAATTTTCAACCCAATTGTCCAGTTTTCAAACAAAAAAGATTAAACTTTAACTAAAAATCCAAATAGCTGAATATTTAATTAAAAACATTAATTAAGAAAGAAAAACCAATTTTCAACAAAATAGTTCAATTTTCATCTAAAAAGATACATTTACAAAGAAAACCGGAATAGTTCAATTTTCAGTTTGAAAAATTTAATTGACAACCAGAGATGAATTTTCAAGCAAGAAAAATTTTTTTTAACGAAATAGTTAAATTTTTAACTAAATAGTTGAATTTTCAACATACAAAGATGAATTTTCAACCAAATGATCCAGTTTTCAAATAAAAAAGATTAATCTTCAACAAAAAGCCAAATAGGTAAATTTTTAATATAAAAAATTAATTTTCAACTAAAAAAACGAATTTTCAACAAAATAATTCAATTTTCGACTAAAAAGATACATTTAAAAGAAAAAATGGAATAGTTAAATCTTTTCCAAAAAAATAAAACTTAAATTTCCCACCACAGAGAAGAATTTTCAACTAAAAAAAAAAATCTTTCAAAAAGAAATTAATTTTCAACAAAAGAGTTGAGTATTCAAGCTAAAAACTCTAATGTTTTAAAAAACTGTTGACGTTGAATACCGTAAAGATGAATTTTCAGCATAAAAAAAAAGTAAAGTTTCAACCAAAAAAAGGATGAATTTTCAAACTAAAAAAATTCATTTTTAACCAAATAATTGAACCCTGCATAGTTCTTTGGCTCTTCTTTTTCGTGAAAAAAATGCCCTATTTCCCCTTTTGAGCTATTTTTGAGCTGATCCCTCTTACTAATAAAATTACTATTTCCCTTAAGATTTGGCCAATATTTCATGAAACTCGACCACCCTACCTGAAAGTCCGTAGCCAAGAATTTCAGCGTAAATTGGTGCTTTTCTTTCCAGGGCGTGATTTAAATCCTCCAGGACTAGAATTGCGGAACCTTCGCCCATCACGAAACCGTCGCGATTTTCGTCGAAAGGACGCGAAGCTTCCTGGGGAAAATCGTTCCGAGATGTGCTGAGGGCCCGAAGACGACAAAAAGCTGCGATTGCCAAGGGCGAGATGCAGGCTTCTGCTCCTCCACATACCATTACATTTGTCTCGCCTCCTCGGACGAACCGGAAAGCATCACCTGGGAAATTCAGAAAAAAAAAATCAATTAATTAAATTTTTCTTAAAAAAATCGGTTAAAACAAAATAAATTTTTAACCAACTAGTCGAATTTTCAACCAAGAAGATTAATTTTCTATCAGAAAAGACGAATTTTTGAACAAACTGCATCATTCTTGGATGAAAATGCAACTGTTTAGTTGAAAATTAATCAATTTTGCTTGAGGATTTAAATATTTTGTTTAAACCACTTCGATAAGGAATCATTTTTGGTTGAAGATTTATATTTTTAGTTGAAAATCAATCTATTTGGCTGAAAGTTTAACTATTTTGTTGGAAATTCAATCTTTTTGCTAAAAATTCATATTTTGGTGTTGAAAAGTCAACTGAAATCCTTTTTGGTTGAAAATTTAACTTTTTGTTGAAAATTTGTATTTTGAGTTGAAAATTCAAGTATCAAACTGAAATCTTTTTGGGATGAAAATTCAACTATTTTTGTTTAAATTTGTCATTTTGTTTTAAAAATTTATATGTTTTAGTAGAAATTTTATCTTGATTGGATAAAAATGCAACTATTTGGTTGAAAATTTAACAAATTTTTTCAGAATCATATTTTGGTTTTGAAAAATCAACTGAAATGTTTTTTGCATGAAAATTCAACTATATTTTTTTGTTGAAAATTTGTCTTTTTAATTAACAAATGTATTTATTTTAGTATAAATTGCATCTTTCTTGGATAAAAATAGTACTGTTTCGTTGAAAATTTAACAATTTTGTTCAAAGTCATCATTTTTGGTCAAAAATGTAACTGTTTTGTTGAAACTTCGTCTTTCTGGGTTGAAAATTCGAATATCTTCGTAGAAAAGTTACTTTTTGCTTAAAACTCGCATTTTGATATTGGAAAGTCAAACTGAAATCTTTTTTGGATGAAAATTCAAATATATATTTTTTTTAATTTTGTCTTTTTTATCTAAAATTCAAGTA